>JAZKLR010000564.1:0-214349 GCA_037103525.1 Ganaspis brasiliensis
AAGAACAACAGTATAATAATAACAAAACAAAAAAGAGAATAATACAACAATTTATCTGAAGTTTTTGCAGTTGTCTACTACATTAATAATACTATTTCAGAATAAAACTATTTTCCTTTAACAAGGGCCAGTATTTGGAGCTGAAACGTTTGGAGAATGAATTAATAAAAGAGTAAATTCTTTTTTTCAATAAACTTAACAGTGTAAAGTCACTAACTTCTTCATGCGTTTCTTTTACAAAGTTGACTGTTTGAAAATCAAAAAGATACTGACTGTACGCCCTTAGCAAAAGAGCACAAAGGAAAAGGTCCTGGCGTTGGAATTTTAGAGCCATATGTGTTTCCTTTCAGTTAGAAATGTGTTTAGAAACTAGTCTTGAGTAGAGTCAAGTAATCGCGTTGCATTCACAGATAAAATAAGATAACTAAGAAATAAACTACAATATTATATTAATTTTTAAACAGTTATATTGATATTAATATCTGATTTATTTTTTAATAAAAACATAAAAAAAAGTTCGTAATGTCATGATCCAAATACGTTAAACAGTTGCTCATTTACTTCTTTAAAAAGCATTCTCTACAAATCCACTCATAAAATTTTATTTTTCATAGATAAGAATTTAATTATATTTTATATATTTGTATATGGATAAAATATTTTGTATAAAATTTTGTGAGTAAAATTAAGGATTGAATAAGCGGCCAAAAGTGAGACAAATTTTTCTAATTTCGAGAAAATTTAAGAAATACAGTTTTTAACGTAATCCTCAACCAATATGATTTATTATTATTATTTTTTTTTTTAATAGAAATGAAGTCTATAAAAACTAATAAAACCTTATATCTATATATAATTAACTTTCACTAATATTAAACTGCCTTAGATATAAGAATCACTGTTATTTAAAAAACTTAGTATAGTTTTTCTAGTTTTTAATTAACTTTCAGGATTACGTTAAAAACTGTATTTCTTTAATTTTCTCGAAATTAGAAAAATTAGTCTTGCTCACTTTTGGCCGCTTATTTAATCCTTAGTTTTACTCACAAAATTTTATTAAAAATATTTTATCCATAAACAAATATATAAAATATAATTAAATTCTTATCAATGAAAAATAAAATTTTATAGGTGGACTTGTTGAGAATGCTTTTTAAAGGAACTAAATGAGCTATTGTTTAACATATTTGGAAAAAACTGCAATTGTTCATCAGATTTGAAAATAAAACATAAAACGTTAAATGAGTAGTTAAGAATAAACTATTTAAATCAATAAATTTTTTTTTGCAAATTGTGTGTCAGTAAATTTGTTAAAATATATTAAAATAAATTTTTCTTTGAATTTATTTTCATCCTTAAATCGTACAATTTTTAATTTCGAAAATACAATTTCATGACATAACGAACTTTTATATGTTTTTATTCAAAAATAAATCAGATATTAATACCAATATAACTGTTTAAATTTAATATAATATTGTTAGTTTATTTCTTAGTTCTGCTAAAGTTAAAAATTAAATTTTACCTTAAAACATTATTTCTCTTAAATTATTATTTTATCTATGAATGCAACGCGATTACTTGATACGATTCAAGACGAGTTTCTAAACACATTTCTAACTAAAAGGAAACACATATGGCTCTAAAATTCCAATATATATATAATCATTATTTTCAGAATATAACAGTCGAAAATTTAACATCGGCTAAACATTGGACCAATATTGTTAGCCAATGATTGGCACGGATGTCAACATCCCAAGATTTAACCAATGATTTCTCATTCTGCGATAACAGGTAGCAAATTATTGGCAAATGTATGTACTGGACAATTGGCTGAGTATTTCTATATGTATTTTTTCACTGTCCGCAGTGACAGATTTCCAAGGGTAAACCAATATTGGCCCAATACTTAGCGAAAAAAGGTTTCTACTTTTTTACGCCTGTGTTATTTTTATTATTTCCATTATGTAACTTAACATGTTATAACATAATTTGAAGTTTGCAGAAATTGGACTTTAAAGTTGAAAACATTAAGTAAGTCGTCCACACCACGGAAAAATTCGCTCCTGCTCTTCAAATCTAAATATAATAAAATTATTAACTAATAATATGACACATCGAAGAGGATAGTAACAATAGACGCAGTGCTGCACCAGTAGTGGCAGCAATGGAATAAAACTTACAAATACTCGACAAGAAGGCTGGATTAGTAAAGAATTGAAAAAATTGATCGGAATTAATAAAACAGTTTCTTTAATACAGATTAAGTGAGGTCTGGGTTTCAGATTTTACAATATATGTAATGCACTCCGAAGAAGAAGACCTTAGAAGCAAATTAGTGATTTTACTGGAGAGCGAAAAGAAAAGACAAGTGCACATAGTAGTTTGTACAAACCGGGATGTTTTAATTGTTATAACTCTAAAAATATTAAATAGAAACGTTTTCTGATTTCAGGTAATGAGAAAAATATCTTCGGGCATCCTTAGGATATCCAGTGGATATTAAAATCCCTGCTTTCCTGGATATATAACTACCGGAAAAATATTTTGACCATTTTGAAATTCAAAATGATGTCTTGTGGATATCTCTTGACGATGTCTGGTAGGATCCTGATGAGCATTTCCCGTTGATATCCTAAGGATAATCCGAGGTCTATCATAAATAAAGATGCTTACAAAATTTAAAAGGTAGTTTGAATTAATTTTTGAATTAAAAAATTTTCTCGTGACGTCACGTTTAGAACGATCTCCCCCCCATCAACATGTTACGTTTTTTAACGTTTGATCAAGAGTCCACCCTCCCCCTTATAACGTGACGTCATATGTAAATGCTCCTTATTCGACTTTTCTACGTATAGAATTTGATAAAATTATAATACAGAGCTCTTGATACCAAAGTATTTGATTTTTAGACGGATAGAAATCAATAGATTTTGCATACCAAGATTTTGATAGAATAGTATAAGAATTTTCCATCGATAAGATTTGATTAATTTTTAATCTCATAGTTTTGATAGAAATGTATTCGATTTTCCGTTTGGTTAAATTTGATAGAGTTTCTATGCAAATGATTTGATAAGATTGTATTCGACTTTTCTACGGATAGAATTTGATAAAGTTTTAATACAGAGCTCTTGATAGCAAAGTATTTGATTTTCAAGCGGATAGAAATTGATAGATTTTGCATACCAAGATTTTGATAGAATAGTATAAGAATTTTCCATCGATAAGATTTGATTACTTTTTTATCCCAAAGTTTTGATTGAAATGTATTCGATTTTCCGTTTGGTAAAATTTGATAGAGTTTTTATGCAAATGATTTGATAAGATTGTATTCGACTTTTCTACGGATAGAATTTGATAAAGTTTTAATACAGAGCTCTTGATAGCAAAGTATTTGATTTTCAAGCGGATAGAAATTGATAGATTTTGCATACCAAGATTTTGATAGAATAGTACAAGAATTTTCCATCGATAAAATTTGATTAATTTTTAATCCCTAAGTTTTGATAGAAATGTATTCGATTTTCCGTTTGGTTAAATTTGATAGAGTTTCTATGCAAATGATTTGATAAGATTGTATTCGACTTTTCTACGGATAGAATTTGATAAAGTTTTAATACAGAGCTCTTGATACCAAAGTATTCGATTTTCAGACGGATAGAAATTGATAAACTTTCGATACAGACGTATGTATACAAATGTATTTAACATTATTTAAGTATTAATTTTGATAGAAACTCTATCCACACTTATGATTGAAATTGATTATGTTGTTTAGAATTACAAGATTTGATACACTTTTTATACAAAATGAAGTATAGACATGTACTTGTCTTAGGTCAGTATTAATTTTGATTTAAATTCTTTCCAAACTTGTTATTAAAATTGATTGAATTTAGTATTTTTGATAGAATTTGATAGGATTTTTTATTTTGTATACAATTTGATTAAAATTTGAAAATATTTGTGATAGAAATCCTATCAAATTCTATAATTTTTAATACATTCTTTAAACAGGGTTGACAGTCTACTTTCCAGGATATCTTTCTATTTATTTTTAAGTTTGTTTACCTGTCTAATTTTAGTGAAAAATTTTCAGTAAATTTCTTAAAAACTATAATTTCGATATTTAAGAAAATTTTCCTCATTCATTTTGAGCAAAATTGCTTCTATAAATTAAGTAAACATAGCCTAATTATTTTCCCTGAAACTTGACACTTTATTTTCCGAGAAATTTCATTGTCTTCCTTTAGGCTAATTTTCATGGCTAATTCTAAGGAAATATGAAAAGCAAATTTTAATTTATTATCACTTAAACATTTCTAAAAACTTTATTTCATAATCTGCGTTCAATTTACATTTGTAGTTAACGGAAAGTTATCTTGGATAACTAAAGATGTGGCGGACATTTATATATTAGCAGGAAGTTAGCCTAAAGTTAAACTCGATAAATTTGTTAACTAGCGCCGTTAACTTCCCGTTAACTTGCCGATAATTATGGTGCTGTCTGGGAGGTAACAAATATCCAGGTACAGACCCACTATAAACCTTTACAGGCCCTCCTGGTTTCTCGCATCGTCAACAATTAGTAAATTAAAATGTGTTTACTTATTTATAAATCAACATGAGAGAATGACGTGAAGAAATGTATTTTTTAAAAATCTCCCCTACAGAAAAACGGGACCTCACTTTTCACATAGCTTTCTACGTGCCGTACTATTTAATATTTTTGAATACGTTTTCTGTCCAATGCATTTGTATCCGGTGATAGCACCTACTTTTACCCGAAAATCAATCCTTATGAATATGGGTTTAAAAAATTTGTCAATCCAAATGAATTCCTTTATAATGGAAAAAAAATAAAATGAATATTTTTTAATATCAGCAGTTCAGGTTATTGAATACAAATGAATCCCTTTATAATGAAAAAATAAACTAGTTATTCTTAAATACCCACACGTCAGATTATTCAATCTGAATGAATATTTTTATAATAAAAATGCAATTAAAATAAAATGAAAATTTATCCGAATGAATACCCTTATAATTGAAAAATATAAAATGAACATTTTAAATACTCACGATTCAGTTTTATTTAATCCAAATAAATACCATTATAATGAAAAAAAAATGAAAATTTAATATTTGAAAACACACACTGAAAGAAATAATTCCACGGTACTGACATAATTATGGATAAATCACCCATAATATATTGCTAATATAGATACTGCCATAATATATTTGTCTTTTAGCCATATGACTGGTGAAACTGCGATGTATATTTTTAGGTTAGAAGAACTGTCAGTGGCGCACCGATGCATTATGGGATATTCATTCATATAGTATTCGAAGTTCTACAAAAACTGTCAACAATAATCATATGGCTGATAAAGCTAGAGTATTTCTTTCAGTGCATAGTTCAGATTATTCAATCCAAATTAATCTCTTTATAATTTAAATAAATAAAACCAAATCCATTGTTTTAAATACTCATCTCTTTAAAAATAAATCAGTGAAAAGTCACTGAAGAAATTCAAATTAATATACATTTCTACTAATTTTTTTAAATTCTTTACTAAAGTTTTAGTGAAAATTGACTAAAAATAAGTAAAAAGTTCCACTAATTCGAATTAGTGACCGTTTTTCACTAATTCAGATTAAAAGAGCACATTTGAAATCACTGTAAGGTGTAAACAAAGAAGTAACAAAGAATTTCAATTTTTGAAATTAATTTCGATTTATAGGGTTATAAACAACTCCCATAAATGGGGGGTATTTATACACAATTTATGTAATTATTAATTTATAACTAATATCCAAATGAACCTAGCGAGTTGTAGTCTTTTCTGACTTAACTATTTTTTTATATTTTAAAACAATAACTTATTCAGTCAAATTAACCACAACAACCAATTGCAATTGTTATAAACAAATTATTGTTAATAATGATTAATTACTCACAAATTCACCTGGAAAGACACAACTTTTTCCTAATTTTACAAATTAATGGCCTATGGTTAGAAAAATAAAAATTGTTGACTGTCAATTATTATTTACTAGCAACATTAACGCGCGCTCAAGCGCGCGAAAAACTTTACATTATTGGTCATTTAAAAACATAAATTTTTGCAAATTCAAATAATGAAACTTACGAAATTGAAGAATATATTTGAAAAATGACAAAAATACATTGACCTTTGAAAACAAATGTCGAAAAATAGCTACATAATTACACAATTGAAAAGAATATTTTAAAAATGTTAAGAATAAATTTTAATTTTAAACAAAAGAGTTGAAAAATTATAGGAATAACTGTTGGAAATACCTAATTGTAAATTGAACAACTGTATTGAAATTCGATAAAAATAATTGAAATTGAAGAAAATAATAAAAATGGAGGAAATAAATTGAAAATTTGAAAAAAATAATTGATAATAAACAACAAAATTACAAAATGGCAAAAATAATTAACAATTGAAAACAAAATTCAAAAGATGGCTAGATTAATACACAACCGATCAAAATAACTTAAAAAATCGAAGAATAGTTATACAATTTTAAGATAATAATTGCAAATTGAAAAATTGCAGGAAATAAATGAAGACTGCGGAAAATGATTAATAATATTGAAGGAAATAGTTGAAAAATGACGAAAATAATTGTCAATTGAAAACAAAAATAAAAAAATAACTAGATTAATAGACAATTGAAAAAATAATTGAAAAAATTAAACAAGAAATATTAAATTTAAAGAAAATAATTGCAAATTGAAAAATTAAGAAAATTGTAGGAATAATTGCAATTTTAAAACAATTTTTATGAGTGTACAAAATAATTGAAAAAGTCCAAGAATTATAGGAAATTGAGGAATTAATTGAAAATCGATCAAAATAATTTAAAATTAAAGAAAATATTTGAGAATTGAAGAAAATAATTAAAAATTGAAGAAATAAATTGAAAATTAAAGAATTGAGGAAATAAATTGAGAACTGAAGAAATACATCGAAAATTTAAGAATTAAATTAAAATTTTAAAAAATAATAATTGATAACTGAAAAAAAAATTACAAAATGACGAAAATAAATGACAACTGAAAACACAATTCAAAATATGGCTAGATTAACACGCAACTCAACAAAATCTATATAAATAAAATCAACATTTTGTCTGTACATTGCGCCAAACTCAAAAAATTTTACATACTTTTTCGTTTTAAGTGATAAGAATCGCGAAAATGCAAAAAAAAAAAAATTCTGTCTGTCTGTCCAGGATTTTTTGTCCGGGCATCACTTAAAAACGGCTCAGCCGATTCAGGTGAAATTTGGCAGAGTATTAGAGTGTCACTCTACTTAGATTTATAAAAAAAAAATTTTAGAAAATATTATTAAAAGCTGAGATATACAACTAAGTTACATTTTCACATATACGTGCATACATACACATAAACATGCATATATACATAGGGAGCGTTCACATATGACGTCACGCTATAAGGGGGAGGGGGGGTCTTGATCAAACGTGACAAAACGTGACATGGGGATGGGGGGGGGGGGTTGTCCTAAACGTGACGTCACGAAAATTTTTTTTAATTATTGAAAATTAATTTAAACTACCATTTAAATATGGTAAGCGCATCAAATAATTTATCGCAGTATTCTCCTATTTTTTTATATGAATTGTTTAATACTTAAAGTTCAAAGTATATGATGTGAACTGGTCCTTAATGTATTTATTGTTGGAAAAATAAGAAAATTCTGTAATCACAATGTAATAATTTATATTAACGAAATATCAGGAATGAAAATGAATGAGTGCAAATTTAAAAAATACGGAAAAAATGTTTCGGGTGACTTTTACTTTATTTATGATAGACCTCAGATTAAAGTCGCAAATACAGAATTAAACTCATATTTTAAAAAAATTATTTACATATTTCTGGTAAATTTGAGCAAAATTATCAGAAACATAAAAATAAGTTTCTAAAAACTAGAGTACAATTTTTCACTTGAGACTTTAATCCGAGGTTAATCAAAAATATGGTAAAAGTTACCCACAAAATTTTTAAATATTTTTTATTTTCGTCATAAACCGATTGACAATTGTTAGTTTAGAATTTTTATTATTAAAGTTAAAAAAATTAATACAAAAATAGGAGGGGGGGGGGGTCAAGAAACGTGACGTCCATTTAGGGGTAGGTGTTTACTCTTACGTGACAAGACGTGACAGGAGGGGGGGAGGGGTCAAAAAGTTGGAAAAAATGCGTGACATCATAGGTATGTTCTCGCTACCTACACTTTCTACACTTTTCACAAAAGTGTACACTTTTGCGTTCTCGCTACCAGAAGTGACGAGATAGTGTACACTCAAATCCCTAGCTGCCGTTGCACTTTTCCCTATTTCATTACACTCGACTACAAGCGAGTGTAAAAAGTGGAGTAAACGAAATGGCGCAAAAGTGGCATCTAATTCAAAATTAAAATTTTGTTAATGATAAAAATTCAAAGTCATTTACTTATGTTTATGATTTTTTCGTAACCTATAGTTTGTTTATAGAAATTATAAAAATTAGTAATTGATAAAATTAACACAAAATGCAGGTTAACCTCAAATAAAAAATATTATGTATATATACATATATATGTTTATTAAACATTTATGTAATTAATAACAAAAATAAAAAAAAAAATTTAATTAAAAAAAGAGTTATTAAAGAAATTATTTATTTATTAAATTTATTAATTATATACGTAAATAAATAAAACGCTATATAGAGAAATAATGAAATTAATGAAATATGTAAACAAAAATTTGAATATTTAAAAATGTTTAATTATCATTAAATAATATGAATTAAAATTAATTGATTTTGAGTAAAATCTAAATCTGAAGGGTTACAATTTTCACATTTAAAAGCAGGGCTGTTATAATTGTTTTAAATCATGATATATATATATATAAATCATTGGATTTAAATTAAAAAAAACTTTACAATAAAATATTTAATTTTTGATAAAATTAAAGAAATTGTGCTAATACTGATGATCAAAATACCTACTATCTAACAATTTTTGGTATGAAGATATATACAGCACAAATTATTATTAAATTTATATACATATATTTTTAAGTCATTATAATTTTAATAAATTCTAAACGTCAATTAACTCACATTCCAATTTGTTCAAGCTTTTAAATTTCACTTAATTCATATTTAAATGCATATTAATTAATACAACATAATTAAATAACATTATTTATATTTCATATTCACAATAAACCTTTTTGTAATAATTCTTAAAGTTTTTCTAAGAGATTTCACTTTTTAGAAACTATTTAATTTTTATCTTATAATTTCTTATTTTTACAAAATTTTAAGATTTTTTCTCCTTTTTCATCTGATTTGTTTTTTGTATTTGCGTCTTTTCATTTTAGGATTTTCTTTAATTTTCTTCTTTTTATGCAAATTATTTAATATTATTTTACACAATTTTGTTATTATAACATTCACTAAACTTTTTATTTTGTTGATTTTCATACTTATGTATTTACACTTTCTTACAGTTTGTAAGACTATAAGGAAAAAAAACATTTCTCCATTTTCTTCCTATTTATTTAATTTTTTCATGTTTTACTATTTTTTAGTCATTCCTTTCGTTTTAATTAATTCTTTAACTTTTGTCGTCATTTTTCCATTTCTTATACATCTTTTTTCTTTATTTAAATTTTTTTTGTTTCTATCCTGTACTTACGAATTTTTGAAAATATTTTTTCGATGCTGTTATAATTTTTTAAATTTCTCAACTTTCTACATTATTTTGTAGACTTTTATTCTTTTATTTTTTATTTTGTAAATTTAGGCTTTTACTAAATATTCTTAATTTAACATCGTTCTTCTATTTCATAAAATGTTTTTTTTTTAAAAATGTTCCCAACTTTGCTTCATTTTTTTTTTCTTCAATTTGTGAATAATTCTCTAATTTTTCTAATTTTAAAATTTTCTTCTCTTTTGTAATATATTTTAACGTTTTTATAATTATCTTCTTAATTATTTTTTAATAAAAAAAATGTCCGTAAATAGTTTAATTTTTTGAAAAGAATTTCTGCTTTTTATATATTTTTATGTCACTGTTTCATTCATGTGTTGTTTTTTTAATCTTTTCTTCATTTCTTTAATATTATTGCCATGACATTTTTTATTTAAAAGAATTTTCTCATTTTTTTAATAGACTGTTTTCTTATCTTTTTACGTTCTTGTTTTTTTTTTTTTTATAATTTATTACCTTTTTGTTGCTTTTACCTAATTTTCCTAAGTTTGCATTCATATAAATTTGAAGGTGTTTTTTTAAAATTTTCTCATTTGTTCGACATACTTTATTTGATTTTTATTAAATGTTTTATTATTCATTATTTCTTATTAAATGTTCTATATATAAGTTTGAAAAATAAACTACTTACAAATAAGCATTTGAAGATTTTATATACTGATTGGATTTTTAAAAAAATCAATTTTTGGTTTAAATAAAGAAAATCCGATTTAAATAAAAAAAAAATCGGATTGTTTGACTTTTTTAAAAAAATTATGATTTTTATCAGCCTTGTTTAAAAGGAATATAATCAAAATTTTAATGAAAGAATGATCTTAATTAAAGAAAATAAAGTTTCATTCATATTGTTAATTAATTTCTAGTAAAAGAATTGCATATTTATCAAGCAACTTAAACAAATGTTGGTAAAATTTTATTATTATAAATTCAATATCTATACTTTCTAACTAACCATTCACTGTTTTTTATTTATGAACCTTCTTAGATTTTTTGTTTTAAATATATATATTTTTAAGGTAATTTTATGATGTAATAAAATAAGTTCAAAATTTGACAGTATAACTACTTTTAATGTCTTACATAATTTGAAAAAAAGTGTAACAGATCTACACTATTCTGTTCTCGTTAGTTTCTGTACTTTACTTTAATGCGCATGCTCCGTTTTACACCTTCTTACACTCGAGTGTAGCAAGTGTAGTTAGCGAGAACATACCTCATATGTGAACGCTCCCATATATACATACACACACATATACACACAAACACATACTCACATATACACACACTTTTCACTATGATATTTGTAAACAGCGGGTCAAATTACGTAAGCATACGAAGTATCAAAAAGATTTGAGGTTTAAGCTGCGAAGTACACCCAAATTTGTTTTAAACACCTGCATGAAAATAATTTTTGTCAAAAAATACTTTCAGTCAAAGAATATTTTTGGTCAAAAAATACTGTTGATGGCACGCCACTAGATTTCGATGCCCGCCGAAGGCGGGCTCGAAAGCTAGTAATTTATAAATCAAAGAATAATTATAAAATTTTTAGTTAATAATTTAAAATTGAAAAATTGTAGGAATTAATTGAAAACTGCTGAAAATAATTAAAAATTGAAGTTAAAAAATAACTAGAGTAATTGAAAAATTGAAGAAAATATGTGAAAAATGACGAAAATAATTGTCAAGTAAAAAGAAAATTAAAAAATAACTAGATTAATAGACAACTGAAAAAAATAATTGAAAAAATGAAACAAGTAATATTAAATGTAAAGAAAATAATTGTAAATTGAAAAATTTAGAAAATTATAGAAATAATTGTTGGAAATAATTGCCCATTTAACAACTGGATTGAAAATCGAAAAAAATAATTAAAATTGTAAAAATTAATTGAAAATAGAAGAAAGCAATTAAACATTGAAGAATGGAATTGAAATTGAAAGAATATAATTAAAAATTGAAAAAGAGTAATTGAAAAAAGCCGAGAATTAATGAATATATCTTAGAAGAAAAAAATTGAAAACTGAAGATTGGAAATAAAAATTGAAGAATGGCATTAAAAATTAAAGAACATAATTGAATAATTGTATTTAAAATTAAAGAAACTTAATGATATCGAACAAAATAATAGAAAAAAGCGATAATTTTTTAATATTAAAGAAAATAACTGAAAATTGAAAAGTGGAATTTAAATTTGAAGAAAATAACTGAGAAATGAAGAATTCTAGAATTGAATAATTGATTTGCAATTTTAAAACAATTTTTATGAGTGTAAAAAATAATTGAAAAAGTCCGGGAATTATTGGAAATTGAGGAATTAATTGAAAATTGATTAAAATAATTAAAAATTAAAGAAAATATTTGAGAATTAAAGAAAATAATTAAAAATTGAAGAAATAAATTGGAAATTAAAGAATTAAATGGAAATTTCAAGAAAATAATTGATAATTAAAAGAAAAATTACAATATGACGAAAATAATTAACTATTAAATATTATAACTATTGCTAATAATTTGTGGTGTAAAAAACGAAAATAATATGTACCTAAAATTTACTTAGTAATAGTATCCATTTTTCTATCCAGAAAGTCTGGCAGTCCATATAGCACTTTCACAACCGTTTTTATAGTTTTTATAATGAAAACCGAAAAAAATCTTGTCAGTATAATTTAATTTTAAGTTTTGAATGAGCGTTTTTGGTACGTGTTGACCGGATCAAAATTTAACGAAAACTGAGTTTACAAGGAAAGTGACAGTTGAGATGAAACACATGTTAAAAGTCATAAAAGGATCAAGCGAGGGTTAAAGAAAAGTTTTAGTTGTCTCGATAGGAAAAAAAACTTGTTTGTGTGGGTGCATTGTTATGAAGGGGTCAAGATTTTAGAGACCTCGGGAAACATTTTTGTGATGATGTAAATGAAAATACTCGTGAAAATATAAACAGAAATATTGCTGAGATTAAAACTATAAAATTGCTTGGTAAAAAACAGATAAGTTGTTAGTGTCTTTACGTTCGTTAACTGCTGTTGTATCCGTTAATTCATTTTAAGGATCATACGTTTTTTATAATTTCCCGTTCTGTCTAAAATTTTTGCCTCAATTTTTACTTTATCAAAATCGAAAGTATGGTCCTTAAAACAGGCATATTCGGTAAGAGCAGTCCATTTATTAGGTGATTCATAAACATCATCTTTGTGTTCTTTTATTCTTAAGTTTAAGTTGAAGAATGATGTTGACTGAGCATACATTGAGGCATACATTGAAGTTGTGTTTTTATTTTAAAAATTACACACTGTCAATACAGATTTCAAAAAAGTTTTTTTTAATAAAGTCTAAACAAAATTTAATAACTTTCTCTCTAAATCTGAATTAGTGTTTTTCTATTAATAAATTATTGATAAGTGGAAAAATTAATAACAAATGAGTATAATTAGTAATAATTTTACTAATTTGTTTAGTAGAAAACTACTAATTTTTAATAAAAAACTACTAATTGAAATAGTAGGAAACTACTAATTGAAATGTTAAAGTTTCACTGTTTCAATAAGTAGTTTTCTACTAAAAAATTAGTAAAATTATTACTATTTAATAGTAGCTCACCTTTCACTAATTCAATAGTAGAAAACCACTAATTCAGATTTAAAAAGCTTCAAAAGATGATTAATTTAAATTCTTTAAAAATGTATTCAAGAATAATATTTAAGTAAAAAAAAATTTTATTAATGAACACTTTTAAGAAACTTTCATCAACGTCTTAATAAATTATAAAGATCACTAAAAATTATCTTCAAATTTACGTATTTTTCGCTTTTTAACCCACAATTAAGGTATTTCTCTTGCAGTTATATACTTGAAAAAATAGTTTTTTAAGAATTTTCTTTAAATTGTGAGAAAACGTTATTTTATATGTGCCTTCTATCTGGTTAAGATTTCAGGACCCTTTACCGTCTAAAATTTGAGATATTCTTGTTCGAAATTTCAATTTTACATGCAAAATGATAAAAAATTGAAATTTCGAACAAGAATATCTCAAATTTTAGACGGTAAAGGGTCCTGAAATCTTAATTAGATAGAAGGCACATATAAAATAACGTTTTCTCACAATTTAAAGAAAATCCATTAATCCATAGAGAATCGATTTTTTTAAGTACCTATAACTGGAAGAAAAATATCTTAAGATGCAACAGTGTATAAAAACGGTGTATAATTTTGCGCCGAAGACGCATTATAAATGAGTTCATCTGAAATAAATAAAAATTTATCAAATATTAAGTTTCAATCACATGTAGAGATGAAATGAATTGTCGGTATTTAAAAATATTAGTTTTATTTTAATTTAAATTTTATTATAGAGAGATTTATTTGTATTGAATAATCTAAGCTGTAGGTATTAAAAAATATTCATATCATTTTTTTAATTATAAAAGGTTTCAATTGGATTAATTAAATCTAAACTGTAGGTCTTCAAAAATATTGATTTTTCAAAAATTTTAATTTCATTATAAAGGGATTCATTTGTATTGAATAATCTTAACTGCGGACATTAAAAAATATTCATTTTATTTTCTGTATTTATAAAGGGATTAATTTGGATTGACAAATATTTGAACCCATATTAATAAGGATTGATTTGCGGATAAAAGTAGGTGTTATCACCGGATACAAATGGATTGGACAGAAAACGTATTAAAAAAGATTACATAATTTGACTTTTTCTTCGAAAATCATAAAATTCCAATCTTTTTCAATTTCCTCCTTCTTACTGGGATGTGTAAGTGGTGGTGAGAAGGGACGTGAAACGCCATGTGAAAAGGGACGTGCAGAACTACCTCCCTTTTTGAAATTGCTTTTCACGTACAAAACGATGTCCAGAATGATGTGGAAAATAAGGTTGAGAGCTACATAAAAAACCATTCAAATTTAAATTATATTATTTTATGATTTCTACCTTATTGAAACAAACGATTTTTATGTTTGTTTAAAAATGATGTAACTGTCATATTTTTATATTTTTTAAATTATTAAACAGTACAATACATTTATTATGTAAATAATATTTAATTTAAATATTTTATTCTCAACATAATGTATTATAATAGAAAAAATAAGGACGGGATAAGGTGTGTAATAAATCCACTATAAATTAATAATAATAAAATCGGTATCACTAATCATTAATTTTTAAAAAATGTTTTTTATTAAATTCTTCTTATCACGCCAATTCTGAAACATTCAAAAGTGTTTAAAAGAATTAGATTTTTATTATAATGTGAATTAAAACATTGCTTACTCTCTAAATCTGAATTAGTGATTTTCCACTAATGAATTAGATAAAAATCGGTCACTATTAAATAGTGAATATTTTACTAATCTTTAGTAGAAAACTACTAATTATTAGTAGAAAATTACTAATTTGAAAGTGAAATATCTACTTTTTGAAACAGTGAATTTAGTAGAAAACTACTAATTATTAGTAGACAAATACTAATTTAAAAGTGAAATATCTACCAATTGAAAAAGTGAATTTCACTGTTTCAATTAATAGATATTTTACTTTAAAATTAGTAATTTTACTAAATTACTAATTATTAGTAGAAAATTGAAACAGTGAAATTCATTTTTTCAATTAGCAGATATTTCTCTTTCAAATTAGTAATTTTCTACTAATAATTAGTAAAGTAACGGTACCTATACTCGATCAGCACCTAAAGTCGATCAGTGACGATTTAATTGGACACAATTAATTAATAGTTTTATTACATTGGTAAAATCAATATTATTAAACTATTAATTAATTTTGTCCAATTAATTTATCACTGATCAACTATAGGAACTGATCGAGTATATGTACTGTTACCTTAGCTTCCTACTAAAGATTAGTAAAATATCACTATTTAATAGTGACTGATTTTTTTCTAATTCATTAATGAAAAATCACTAATTCAGATTAAGAGAGTAGTTCAATGAGAATAAATTAGACTATATCACTCACCTACCACAGTCTTTAATTGCGCGAAAACCTTAATTATTTTATTTATTCTATAATAGAATTCTTCAATATGTTTTGACGTCTACTCTCCTAGAATTTTGAAAGGAAACTGAGGAAATTATTTCTTTCTTGTCCCTTACTTGACAAACATGTGTTGTGTCGCTAACTGAGAGCAAAACGGTTTTCTAACGGTTTTTAAGCAGGGGACAAGAAAGAAATAGTTTCCTCAGTTTCCTTTCAAAATTCTAGGAGAGTAGACGTCAAAACATATTGAAGAATTCTATTATAGAATAAATAAAATAATTAAGGTTTTCGCGCAATTAAAGACTGTGGTAGGTGAGTGATATAGTCTAATTTATTCTCATTGAACTACTCTCTTAATCTGAATTAGTGATTTTTCATTAATGAATTAGAAAAAAATCAGTCACTATTAAATAGTGATATTTTACTAATCTTTAGTAGGAAGCTAAGGTAACAGTACATATACTCGATCAGTTCCTATAGTTGATCAGTGATAAATTAATTGGACAAAATTAATTAATAGTTTAATAATATTGATTTTACCAATGTAATAAAACTATTAATTAATTGTGTCCAATTAAATCGTCACTGATCGACTTTAGGTGCTGATCGAGTATAGGTACCGTTACTTTACTAATTATTAGTAGAAAATTACTAATTTGAAAGAGAAATATCTGCTAATTGAAAAAATGAATTTCACTGTTTCAATTTTCTACTAATAATTAGTAATTTAGTAAAATTACTAATTTTAAAGTAAAATATCTATTAATTGAAACAGTGAAATTCACTTTTTCAATTGGTAGATATTTCACTTTTAAATTAGTATTTGTCTACTAATAATTAGTAGTTTTCTACTAAATTCACTGTTTCAAAAAGTAGATATTTCACTTTCAAATTAGTAATTTTCTACTAATAATTAGTAGTTTTCTACTAAAGATTAGTAAAATATTCACTATTTAATAGTGACCGATTTTTATCTAATTCATTAGTGGAAAATCACTAATTCAGATTTAGAGAGTAAGCAATGTTTTAATTCACATTATAATAAAAATCTAATTCTTTTAAACACTTTTGAATGTTTCAGAATTGGCGTGATAAGAAGAATTTAATAAAAAACATTTTTTAAAAATTAATGATTAGTGATACCGATTTTATTATTATTAATTTATAGTGGATTTATTACACACCTTATCCCGTCCTTATTTTTTCTATTATAATACATTATGTTGAGAATAAAATATTTAAATTAAATATTATTTACATAATAAATGTATTGTACTGTTTAATAATTTAAAAAATATAAAAATATGACAGTTACATCATTTTTAAACAAACATAAAAATCGTTTGTTTCAATAAGGTAGAAATTATAAAATATAATTTAAATTTGAATGGTTTTTTATGTAGCTCTCAACCTTATTTTCCACATCATTCTGGACATCGTTTTGTACGTGAAAAGCAATTTCAAAAAGGGAGGTAGTTCTTCACGTCCCTTTTCACATGGCGTTTCACGTCCCTTCTCACCACCACTTACACATAGTACGGCACGTAGAAAGCTATGTGAAAAGTGAGGTCCCGTTTTTCTGTAGGGTCCAGAGTTGCCAGATTTTTGGTACTGAGAACCGCGATTAGGAGGCACTGGCGTAGCCCAAAAACCGCCTTACTTTTAAAAGCCCAAAAACGCACAGGAAACTCCAAATGTAGC
The DNA here is from genome assembly GCA_037103525.1 of Ganaspis brasiliensis. Taxonomy (NCBI): domain Eukaryota; kingdom Metazoa; phylum Arthropoda; class Insecta; order Hymenoptera; family Figitidae; genus Ganaspis; species Ganaspis brasiliensis. Next base: position 17,548 of record JAZKLR010000564.1, read on the forward strand.
CCAAATCGCGTTATTTTATTTACATATTTTCAGAAAAAAATATGTATCGAAAGTGCATAAATGCATTCAATTTCTAAAAAAAAAAAAAAAAAATTAAAAAAGATTTCTGTCACATGTAGTTTTTTAATATGATGTATGAAAAATTGTTATTAGTATTATTGTTTTTTAAAGAAGTACATACATTTTTCCACATAAATAGAACAATTTCCAACATAGCCCAAAAAACGCAATTTAAAAAAAATATATAGCCCAATTCGCTACTTGAAGCGAAATTCAAATTTGAGCCGCGTTATTATCGCAAAAAATAGCCCAAATCGCGCTTTGTAGCCCAATCTGGCAACTCTGGTAGGGTCATTAGCCTAACGCACAATGAATCGTAATCGCTAATCCTTAATCGTAAGAATGAGAGGAAGCAGGACAGACATATATCTCTGTCCTGCTTCCTCTCATTCTTACGATTAAGGATTAGCGATTACGATTCGTTGTGCTTTAGGCTATTGATAAATGAGTTTTAACAAAATATCCTTTCTACAAACGTTCGCTGCAGCATAGGTTGTCAATAACAATGTTGCCATTTTTCAAAAAACTTAAGGTGGAACTTGGTAGGCATTAAAACTTTGCTGCAATCACACTGTTTCAAAGCGGTGAGGGAATGATAAGTTTTTCAAGGACAAATTTTGAAGTATATTTAAAAATACTTCCATTCGCTGTTTTTAAATTATAAACTCGTGTAGATACAGTTAATACTATCTTATATGAATAAAAAATAAAATAATAAACAATTAGTAAGGAATTTTACGTTTTAAGTTAATGATTCTCTTCGAATTCAGCAGTTGGAACATAGTGAGGGAATGATTTTCAGGGTACACTCTTGAACATATCTTCTTTGTTTACCATATAAGAAATAAATTTGTTTCATAAATTCGTACATCTAGTATAGTAGTATTATTAAAAAAAATAACTTTTCATAACCAACAATCCTGATTTTCAGAAATCATTAAGGACATCAATTTCGATTTTTTTCTGGAATCAGACATTTAGAGATTTTTAATTTTGTGCATTTGTTTTTTGTCAGGTTAATTACAAGCAAGAAGACTATGAAAATCCTATTCTAAAAAAGGCATCCTATTCTAAAAAAGGCAAGGAAGTAGGAGGAATCCATTTTAAGTCGAATATCGAAAATCTCGAAAAAACTCGAAAAAACTCGAATGAAAGTTCAACCATTGGGAATAGAAAATTGTAATAGAAAGGCATTTCGAGCGCATATAAATCACATCAAGTTACGGAAGCGCCTATGTGCCACGTCAAGGCGCGTACTTATGTGTTCTGTTTTGTTGAAAAACGAACCAACGAACGCGAGAGCACGTTCATGTGTTCCCTTTCGTAAATTGAGTCCAGGGTTGGAGAGAAAAATTAAGAATTTAAAGGTAATTGATTACTTTATTTTTCGTTCCTTTAATTAATTTAGACATTTTCATATGTACTTTTATAAAAATAAACTTTCTTGACGGACATAACCAAAAATTATTTTCAAAAACATTTTATTAAAGTATTTCATTAAAGTGTATTTCGATATAAATTTTACGTGTTGTATTTATATTTATTAAAAAATTGTTATTTTTAAATCATATTCAATTATTAATACAATTCTATACAACATTTTTCCAACTTGAGTTTACCTATAATTTTAAAAGATCATAAATTTCTTTATTTAACATTTCTATAGGATTGTTGGTTTATATACGTAAAATATAAATATTTTGTCTTTAAAAATTAGTATCTAGACGTTATAATTGATAAGTTTCTTTTAATTTGTAGATGGAAGCGAAGTCCTCTTGGTACAACGATGTCGTATAGGTAAATCTCAGGACGTAAATAGATGTGATTTTCGTCACTTTCTAATAAGAATGATTCTCCATTAATGGCATATTGGAGTTTAAATCCTTTGGGATAATAATCATTAATAAAACACTTTTTAAGAACGTTATTTTCGACAATAACGTTCTGCACCTCGTCCTTTAATTTTATTTTAATTTGTCTGCTAGACTTCGCTTCCATCTACAAATTAAAAGAAACTTATCAATTATAACGTCTAGATACTAATTTTTAAAGACAAAATATTTATATTTTACGTATATAAACCAACAATCCTATAGAAATGTTAAATAAAGAAATTTATGATCTTTTAAAATTATAGGTACACTCAAGTTGGAAAAATGTTGTATAGAATTGAATTAATAATTGAATATGATTTAAAAATAACAATTTTTTAATAAATATAAATACAACACGTAAAATTTATATCGAAATACACTTTAATGAAATACTTTAATAAAATGTTTTTGAAAATAATTTTTGGTTATGTCCGTCAAGAAAGTTTATTTTTATAAAAGTACATATGAAAATGTCTAAATTAATTAAAGGAACGAAAAATAAAGTAATCAATTACCTTTAAATTCTTAATTTTTCTCTCGTCATTAAATTATTCTCTTTCTTTCTTCTTCTTAAATGAATTTTGGCAAACCCGACTGTAATTAACCAACCCTGGACTCAATTTACGAAAGGGAACACATGAACGTGCTCTCGCGTTCGTTGGTTCGTTTTTCAACAAAACAGAACACATAAGTACGCGCCTTGACGTGGCACATAGGCGCTTCCGTATCAAGTAGATGGAGCTGTAGTCGAATAAAAGGTTTCTGCTTATGATTGGCACATTATATGACGTCATAATTCTGGGAGAATTTAAAAATATGCGATTTAATTTTCAAATTAATTATAGTTAAAGGCACGCATGCATTCTTCCCGCAAGTCATTTGCTCGACTCGACATTTGATCGAACGGCATTCGATCGACTGGTCATTTCCTCGACTGGTCATTTCCACGACTCGACATTTGCTCGACTCGACATTTCCGTGACTGGTCATTTTCTCGACTGGTCATTTGCTCGACTCGACATTTTAACGAATGGACATTTCCGCGATTGGTCATTTCCTCGACTGGTCATTTGCTCGACTCGACATTTCCGCGACTGGTCATTTCCTCGACTGGTCATTTCCTCGACTGGTCATTTGCTCGACTCGACATTTGCTCTACTCGACATTTCCGCGACTGGTCATTTCCTCGACTGGTCATTTGCTCGACTCGACATTTTAACGAATGGACATTTCCGCGACTAGTCATTTCCTCGACTGGTCATTTGATCGACTCGACATTTGAAAGAAAGGTTTTTTTATGTGAGTTTCCTCTCATTTTTTGTTGTAGTTTGTGGTTTCTATTTATCAAGCGTTCTTAGTGTGCATAGTGTTGAATATATTGAATATAATACTCCTGGCTCCATCTGTCGACAATATATTCAACACTATGCACACTAAGAACGCTTGATAAATAGAAACCACAAACTACTACAAAATAGAGAGGAAACTCACATAAAAAAAACCATTCTTTCAAATGTCGAGTCGATCAAATGACCAGTCGTGGAAATGACCAGTCGCAGAAATGTCGAGTCGAGCAAATGTCGAGTCGAGGAAATGACCAGTCGAGGAAATGACCAGTCGCGGAAATGTCGAGTCGAGCAAATGTCGAGTCGAGCAAATGACCAGTCGAGGAAATGACCAGTCGCGGAAATGTCCATTCGTTAAAATGTCGAGTCGAGCAAATGACCAGTCGAGGAAATAACCAGTCGCGGAAATGTCGAGTCGAGCAAATGTCGAGTCGAGGAAATGACCAGTCGAGGAAATGACCAGTCGCGGAAATGTCCATTCGTTAAAATGTCGAGTCGAGCAAATGACCAGTCGAGGAAATGACTAGTCGCGGAAATGTCGAGTCGAGCAAATGTCGAGTCGAGCAAATGACCAGTCGAGGAAATGACCAGTCGCGGATTTATTTATTTATTTTAAATTTTCGTGAAATTTTCGTAGTGAAATTTGACTGAACATTTAAACTGAATATTTGTGAAATGTTTGTCGCAAAAGTGGATTGAACATTTAAGTGAATATTTGCTAAATGTTGAGCGGAAAGTTAACCAAATAAAAAAAATTATATTAAATAGAACACACAGGAAATTGTAAGTTGAAAGATTGTATTAGATTAAGGATTTGTAAAACGTTACAGAATCTTTAAAATTTTATTCAATAAATGTGTTTATATTAATTTAATTACTGTTTAATTTACTTGTTCCCCTTCTATTTAATTTACTATTTAATTTAATTTAATTTCTATTTAATTTCTATTTAATTTCTTCTAATTAAATTTCTTTCATTTACGTTAGGGAGATATTTAAAAAACATTGTGACACTTTGAGGTTATATTTAATGTTTATATGTTCTTATTTTACTTGAAGTGGGATAAAAGGATAAGATTTAAAGAAAAAGAAGAAAAATAGTTATGAAATAATAAATTAACTAATTTAAAACAAAAAAGTTTAGGAAAAAAACATTATTTGTTTTTAGGCCAAGTTGCCAGGATTTGTTGCTGCACTTTATTATTTGTAACTTAAAATTTCACTTTTTTATCTTTATTTGTCAAGTTACACATTTTTATTTTGAATTAAGTGCACATTTCTATAGAAATGTACACTTTTTTTACTCTTAAATTTTTCAAGTCAGATGCAGATATTTAAATCTGCCGCGAACTCTATCAAAAGTTGACAAGTGCTGTATGTGGAAACACCTTTAAAGTATCAATTTCAGAATTTTTTATTTTTCTGTTTAAAAACATTGTTTTACCACCCAAAACCTTATCAATCTTATTAACAAAGTTACACTTTGTCCCAATAATAACTCTTTTGCCCAATTTTCATTATACTTTGCCAATATTTAACAAAGAACCCTACGGGAACGAACCAGGGGCCGTATTCTCGAAAGCACGCGAGAATTCTCGCATGCGTAAAATGTCGAATGGTTAATGTCGCATGCGACTTTAAAACTGTATTCTCGACGACCGTTCGAGATAGGTTGTTCGGAAATTTCCGTGTGCGACATTTAGACAGTGTTGCCGTCGTTTCGAAATACTATTATACCAATAAGAATTAAGGTAGAAGAGAAAAGTGATCTTACGGGAAAAAAAACAATTACGTTCTTTAATGCTTGCAGATTGCGGGCATTGAATTTATATAAAAATACCTTACTGATGTAAACAATAATTTTTAAACATTCATAAAATATGTGATTACTCTTCATTTAATCAATAAATGTACAAAAATTACGTATACTTATATTTTTATAAAGAATAAAAATAATTACTCAAGGAACATATATATAATCCTTAAATGAAAAAAGCATGTACCACACTGAGAGAAGTGTGAAACGAGTGCTGCACCGCCAGAGGGAGCTCTGGAGTCCTACTGGCTTTGGTGCTTGAGGTAACCTAAATTTGGGATGTCATACGCACCAAACGGCGACGTCCCAACGCACAGGCAACAGCGGCAAAAATTTTGGGACGTCAGAGCTCCCACAGTGGGGCGTCAGAAGTCCGATATGGGACTTCTGGTCTCCCAAGTCGCGAGTTTACTTGAGGACTATATTTAATATTGCAGAGGGCTCTCTTGGGACGTCTGACGTCCCACACTTCTCTCAGTGCACACATGTATTTCTTTTGGCTGTCACTCTAACCTAACCTAATATTATAACTTATATATTATTCACGAATTTCATAAGAAATTATTGGTTGATTAAAGAAATGCTGAGTTCCAAAAAATGTTTTTGACCAATTTATTCCAATTTCAATTATTTAATCAATCGGAATTTATCTTGTCTACATGATTCTTTTACAAGACAACATAAATATATTTAAAATGTTTAAATTATCATTTGATTTAAAGCTTTTTTCACTGATACTTATTGAAATAGCTTCATAAAATAATTTAAAAAATGTTTATATAAAGCTTTTGATTTACAATACTTATGCTTTTGATTTTTAATTTCGGCATTCAGGTTATTTTTAATTTTTTACTTTAGTTCATGCCCGCTAACACTACTTTGCATTATATACGTTTATTACATGTATGACACACAACCTTATTTCTCACTAGCATTTCGTATTCGACTTTGCATCTCGAGTGGCCACTACCCACTCTAGAGTTTCTATAAAGAGAGTGAGGACACGTGAGGTTCAACTTTTGATTGGCTCAGCGTAACCGGAGACGGAAGTGTATTGAAAGTTTTTTCATTGGCTGAAAAGAGCGCGTTGATTTTAAAATGCTTTCTTAACAGACATTTTTAAACTTCGCCCGCCCTTTTCAACCAATCACAAAAATTACTTCATCGTCACTTCCGTCTCCGGTTTGTCAACAGGCTAGTGGAAGGGGGCACGTGTCCTAACTCTCTTTATAGGAACTCTAACCCACTCGAGACGAACAATTCGAAAATTATCGCATACGACATGAAATCTCGCATGCGACATCTAGGGTCATCGATTCGAGAATACGATCCCAGGGGCCGTATTCTCGAATCGATGACCCTAGATGTCGCATGTGACATGCCATGCGAGATTGAAAAAGCTATTCTCGAACGTGTGTCGCATGCGAGATTTCATGTCGTATGCGATAATTTTCGAATGGTTCGTCTCGAGTGGGTAGTGGCCACTCGAGATGCAAAGTCGAATACGAAATGCTAGTGAGAAATAAGGTTGTGTGTCATACATGTAATAAACGTATATAATGCAAAGTAGTGTTAGCGGGCATAAACTAAAGTAAAAAATTAAAAATAACCTGAATGCCGAAATTAAAAATCAAAAGCATAAATATTGTAAATCAAAAGCTTTATATAAACATTTTTTAAATTATTTTATGAAGCTATTTCAATGAGGCGCATGAATTCTTCCAAAATGACATTTCATCGAATGGACATTCGATCGAATGCCATTTGATCGAATGGACATTCTATCGAATGCCATTTGATCGAATGGTCATTAGGTCGAATGGACATTCGATCGAATGGACTTTTGATCGAATGGACTTTTGATCGAATGGACATTTGATCGAATGGACTTTCGACCGAATGGACATTTGATCGAATGGACATTTGATCGAATGGACTTTTGATCGAATGGACATTTGATCGAATGGACTTTTGATCGAATGGACTTTCGACCGAATGGACTTTTAATCGAATGGACATTAGATCGAATGGACTTTCCACCGAATGTACTTTTAATAGAATGGACTTTCGACCGAATGGACATTTGATCGAATGGACTTTTGACCGAATGGACTTTTGATCGAATGGACATTCGACCGAATGGACATTTGATCGAATGGACATTTGATCGAATGGACTTTTGATCGAATGGACTTTCCACCGAATGGACTTTTGATCAAATGGACTTTTGATCGAATGGACTTTCGACCGAATGGACTTTTAATCGAATGGACATTAGATCGAATGGACATTCGACCGAATGGACATTTGATCGAATGGACATTTGATCGAATGGACTTTTGATCGAATGGACTTTCCACCGAATGGACTTTTGATCGAATGGACTTTTGACCGAAGGGACGTTTGATCGAATGGACTTTTGATCGAAAAGTCATTCGGCCGAAGTGTTTTTTTAATGTGAGTTTACTCTCTATTATACAGCAGTCTATGGATACTAATTATCGTGCGTTCCAAGTGTTTACAGTGTTCAATTTTTTGTCGGCAGATGGAGCTAGGAGTACTCCATCAATAAAATACACACACAAATTAAATTTCAGTACTCCTAGCTCCATCCGCCGACAAAAAATTGAACACTGTAAACACTTGGAACGCACGATAATTAGTATCCATAGACTGCTGTATAATAGAGAGTAAACTCACATTAAAAAAACACTTCGGCCGAATGACTTTTCGATCAAAAGTCCATTCGATCCAACGTCCCTTCGGTCAAAAGTCCATTCGATCAAAAGTCCATTCGGTGGAAAGTCCATTCGATCAAAAGTCCATTCGATCAAATGTCCATTCGATCAAATGTCCATTCGGTCGAATGTCCATTCGATCTAATGTCCATTCGATTAAAAGTCCATTCGGTCGAAAGTCCATTCGATCAAAAGTCCATTCGATCAAAAGTCCATTCGGTCGAAAGTCCATTCGATCAAAAGTCCATTCGATCAAATGTCCATTCGATCAAATGTCCATTCGATCAAAAGTCCATTCGGTCGAAAGTCCATTCGATCAAATGTCCATTCGGTCGAAAGTCTATTCGAATAAAAGTCCATTCGGTCGAAAGTCCATTCGGTGGAAAGTCCATTCGATCTAATGTCCATTCGATTAAAAGTCCATTCGGTCGAAAGTCCATTCGATCAAAAGTCCATTCGATCAAATGTCCATTCGATCAAAAGTCCATTTGATCAAATGTCCATTAGGTCGAAAGTCCATTCGATCAAAAGTCCATTCAGTGGAAAGTCCATTCGATCAAAAGTCCATTCGATCAAATGTCCATTCGATCAAAAGTCCATTCGACCTAATGACCATTCGATCAAATGGCATTCGATCGAATGTCCATTCAATCAAATGTCATTTTGGAAGAATTCATGCGCCTCATTTCAATAAGTATCAGTGAAAAAAACTTTAAATCAAGCGATAATTTAAACATTTTAAATATATTTATGTTGTCTTGTAAAAGAATCATGTAGACAAGATAAATTCCGATTGATTAAATAATTAAAATTGGAATAAATTGGTCAAAAACATTTTTTTGAACTCAGCATTTCTTTAATCAACCAATAATTTCTTATGAAATTCGTGAATAATATATAAGTTATAATATTAGGTTAGGTTAGAGTGACAGCGGTGACAGCCAAAAGAAATACATGTGTGGTACATGCTTTTTTCATTTAAGGATTATATATATATGTTCCTTGAGTAATTATTTTTATTCTTTATAAATATATAAGTATACGTAATTTTTGTATATTTATTGATTTAATGAAGAGTAATCACATATTTTATGAATGTTTAAAAATTATTGTTTACATCAGTAAGGTATTTTTATATAAATTCAATGCCCTCAATCTGCAAGCATTAAAGAACGTAATTGTTTTTTTTTCCCGTAAGATCACTTTTCTCTTCTACCTTAATTCTTATTGGTATAATAGTATTTCGAAACGACGGCAACACTGTCTAAATGTCGCACACGGAAATTTCCGAACAACCTATCTCGAACGGTCGTCGAGAATACAGTTTTAAGGTGATTCCAGAATACGAGTGTTTTGAACGTCGACGCGTTCATAGCGACGCGTCGGTCCATTGTTTTTCATTGTTCTATCAACGCGTCGACGTTCAAAACACTCGTATTCTGGAATCACCTTTAAAGTCGCATGCGACATTAACCATTCGACATTTTACGCATGCGAGAATTCTCGCGTGCTTTCGAGAATACGGCCCCAGTACTCTGAAAGAACCCAGATTCGTTCTCCGACGGTTCAGGGCGCAATTACATGTCTGCGTTGAACGCTGCGTTCTTGCGTTGAATTGTGAGAGTGACAAAGATGTGACTATATTTCTGTCTTTCTCTCTCTCACCATACAACGCAAGAACGCAGCGTTCGACGCAGACATGTATTTGCGCCCTTAGGCCATCTACCAGGGTTTACTGACTTTACTGAAGCCCAAAGCAGAACGAATACGGTTACGGGAGCAGGGCATGAGATAATAAAGGACAGAAACTGTTTCTGTCCTTTTCTGTCTCATGCTCTGAAAGTAGACTATTTTCATTAAAAATATATAATTTACAATCATCAAATCATGCATCAAATACAAGTTAGGTTCAAATGTCAAGCAACTGATCGGCAGGGATGTGTAGATATAGGGTTGTAATGTTTCATGAAACTTTGGCTGAATGAAATGTTTCATGAAAGTTTCAGGTCGCAATTAGATGTCTGCGTCGAACACTGCGTTCTTGCATTGTATGTTGAGAAAGAGAAAGACAGAAATACCTTACCTTTCTTAACAGATAAATTTGCAGGCGCGAAATTTAAATTCTATCCCCTCGATTCAAAATTTCATGAAACTTTGAAACTTTCGTCCATGAAACATTCAAATGAAAGTTTCAATATTTCAATGAAACGTTTTATCACTCACAATCCTATGTATCTGTCCTTTTTACTCCAATATAAAAAAAAAAAAAAATGTTACCGAAGGTGTAAATGGACCTTTACGATTAAAGGCCTAAGCAGCAGGGATGTGGATGTATAATACATAATGTATTATACATGGTTTTCTACACGTATACACTCTAAAAAAATCAGTGTATTAAAACATGTAAAATAACACAGATTTTTTTTAGAGTGTATAATACTATGTTTTATACATCGACAGTTTTCTACATACTTCGTGTATTATTATCGCCATATTGAAACTGAAATGTTTCACAAAGCCTTGAGGGCGCAATTACATGTCTGCGTCGAACGTTGCGTTTTTGCGTTGAATGGTGAGAGGGAGAAAGATGTGACTATATTTCTGTCTTTCTCTCTCTTACTATTCAACGCAAAAACGCAGCGTTCGACGCAGACATGTAATTGCGCCCTCAGGGCGCAAGAACGCTGCGTTCTTGCGTTGTATGTTGAGAGAGAGAAAGACAGACATAAGGTAATGGAACCAATAGTCGATCAACATCTTGAGATAAAAAAGTAAGATTTTCAATAAAACTCAATAAATTCAAAACGAACTATGCATTTTGAATTTTCTTTTTTAAATTATGTAGTGGAAGCTCTGCAAATGCGTAACCGTTGACATCGAATTATTTAGTAGAAGTTATTTATTGTAAAATTAAAATTTAAAAAGAACCTTCTTTTGGGGGTTAGGGACCCAATAGTCGATCAGCGGCAAAAATGGCTGAAAACCTTTTGCACCAGTAGTCGATCAATCTTGGACCAATAGTCGATCACACAACTTGAAATACAATTATTTAGTTAATTAACTAGAAAAATGAGTCTTAGTACTTAAAAATTAATGTATTTATAAGTTTTACAAATAAAATTAACAACAAACAAATAAAAATAACATGTAAAGCGAAAATTAATCGACTTATATCAAACTGTATCAAACTGATCGACTATTGGTGCCCGATCGACTATTGGTGCCGTTACCTTATAGTCACATCTTTGTCACTCTCACCATTAAACGCAAAAACGCAACGTTCGACGCAGGCATGTAATTGCGCCCTGAGGCCTTGACCCCCTATCTACATGGAAGCTGATTCTGCGGTTTTCCGTAAATACGCGGAACGTATAAACATAGAATTGTGAGAGAGACAAGGACAGACAATGTTTGTTATTGTTGCCGTCCTTTTCTCTTTCATTGGCTTTATTGCGCGTTTTGACGCTTGACGCAGAATCAGCTTCCATGTAGATAGGGGGTGAGGGCGCATTACATGCCTACGTCGAACGTTGCGTTTTTGCGTTGAATGGTGAGAGTGACAAAGATGTGACTATATTTCTGTCTTTCTCTTTCTCACTAATTGCGACCTAAGGGCGCAATTACATGTCTGCGTCGAACGCTGCGTTTTTGCGTTGAATAGTAAGGAAGAGAGAGACAGAAATATAATCACATCCTTGTCCCTCTCACCATTCAACGCAAAAACGCAACGTTCGACGCAGACATGTAATTGCGCCCTAAAACTTTCATGAAACATTTCATTCAGCCAAAGTTTCATGAAACATTACAACCCTATACGTACACATCCCTGCCGATCAGTTGCTTGACATTTGAACCTAACTTGTATTTGATGCATGATTTGATGATTGTAAATTATATATTTTTAATGAAAATAGTCTACTTTCAAGGTATTTAAGCCTACTAGTGAGTATTTGTGATACTGAATATACTTATTACCATCAGTTGAATATGGTAAGTAAACAAATCGAAATTATTTGTAGGAGACCCTTTCAAATCTAACCTCAACTTTTTATTTTGTTTTTTCTTATTTTCTTTTAATTGCATCTTTATTTCTTCTGCTTAGTTAAGCGTCATTTAAAAGTATTCAAATAACTCTTTCAACAAAAACAATTGAAATATTTTCTGATTTATTTGCAGTTGGTACTAGTTTTGGGCGATCTACACATTCCTCATAGATGCAGTAGTTTACCAAGCAAATTTAAAAAGCTCCTTGTACCTGGGAGAATACAGCATATTTTGTGCACTGGAAATTTGTGTACCAAAGAATCTTATGATTATCTGAAAACGCTGGCCAGTGATGTTCATGTTGTTCGAGGAGAATTTGATGAGGTAAAAGCAGATGATGAAAAACTTGTCATCTGTTCAATAAGAAAGTGGCTAAAGTTCCTACTAACTGGATCTTTAGCTGCAGGGATCACAGTTTCTCCCCTTTTTCACGTAATCCCCTATTTTTCCCCTTTTTTTATAAAAATCATCTAAAATACCTAAAAACATGATTTTATTACCAAAAACACCAAAAATCAACATTTTTCTCTTCTTTGACCTTTTTTTTTCAAAAAGTTTCCATTTTTCCACTTTCGGAAATGCAAAAATTTATCCTTTATTAGGGTGTCTGTACAATGACGAGAAACTAGTTATTGAATTTAAATGTTTAAAAATAATTTTTAACTTGAAATGGTTTTTTATTTGGCTGCGACTATACCTCCGGCTAGCCGGATAAAATATTTTGTCCGTCTATCCGGACGTTTAGGTTCAGGAAGCAAATATGATTAAACGTCCGTCTAGCCGGATAAAATATTTTTTTCCGTCTATGTTTCGATATACTAAAGGGGGGGGGGGGTGGGGTTGTCAAAAATCTAGATGGACAAAACTATTTTATCCGGCTAGCCGGACGTCTAGACGGTTTTTGTCATCCGGCTAGCCGGACGTCTAGACACTTCGTTTTTATTATTATTTATTGAATTTATTTAGATTTTAAACAGGAAACATGAAAAAAACATACTTAAAATAAAATTATTTTAAAAAGTTATATAATTTTCTTATTACCATGTATTCTTAATTAATTAAAGCAAATTAATTTATTGGATAAAAAAATGTTTTATTAAATATTTTTTACTCGTTTTATACAAATATTACTAGTTTTGCATCATAAAATAAAACCATGTATTCTTGCTGAAATACATCAAATTTATTTTACTGGATGAAAAAAAATTGTTTATGAAATATATTTACTTATTTCAAACAAAAATTAATTGTTTTGAATTAGAAAATATAAAAATACAATAAAAGAGATTAATAAAAATAATTTGAATTGATTTTGTCATATTTCGCTGAAAGATTTTTAATTTAATTTCTTTAACATTATATCAGAACATTTTACATCACAGATTTTTATGTTTCCTGTTTAAAATTTAATTATTAAATAAATAATTTAAAAAACCATTTAAAGTTAAAAATTATATTTAAAAAAATTTAATTGCAACAACCATCTTCTTGTCATTGAACAGACAACCTATTAAAAGATAAATTTTTGTCTTTCCGAAAGTGCTCTTTCTTTTGAAATTTTCATAGACAAATTCAACAAAAAAAGACTAAATTAATTAATAAAACTGTTTTGAAAAAAAGAAACAATAAAATGTTGTAAAAGAAAACTTGAATTATTAATATAACCCGTTTTTCTTAATTTTCAAAATCCCCTTTTTATTAAAAAAAAATCCCGTTTTTTGAAAATCGAAATCCCCTTTTTCACCTAAAATTGAACGAAGAAACAACTGTGATCCCTGTTAGCTTCTACGGCTAGAGCAGGCTAAAATTCGTACTACTAGTCGGATCTTTAATTTGTAAAGATGAATATCCGGCTATAGTGTTTGCTGCAACACTTTAAACCCATTTTGTCTTAAAACTTAAAAGAACCCCCCCTTAGTTTGTCTAATTTAACAAACTTAGCTTTATACATTTTTGCTACAAAATAAAAGAGATTAAAATAATAACCGAATCTTATTTATTCAATTTATTTAGTCTTCTGACTGACAGTAGCCGGAACTTTAGCCACTTTCTTAAAGTAATGCACTTTTTTCTCTTTTTTATAAATACTTATCATGGTGATTCGGAAGACACTATTAATTGGGACGAAAAATGTAGAGAAAATCTTCTGACACATATTCATTCTACACTGTTAGAAAATGTTTGAATACAAAAACTTGCTCGTGTTATTTAACACAAGTGATTAATACGTCTAGCGTGTATATATATACTTGGTCTCGAACTGGTGTTTGTCCGAACTATTAACTTTCTGAATTTGCATTTGTCATAACTTTAAAATCATCAAACTCGCATTTGCCAAAACCTTGAAATCAACGAAATTGCATTTGTTAAAATTATTAACTCCTCCAACTCGTATTTGTCAGAACTTCTAAATCCCCTAACTTGCATTTACCAGAACTTTAAAATCCCCGAATTTACATTTCTCAAAACATTCAGTTACCAGAAATTACATTTGTCCGAACATTGAAATCACCAAATTAGCATTTTTCCGAACTTTGAAGTCACCGAACTCGCATTCAGCAGAATATTCAACTCTCCAAATTTGCAACTGTCAGAACTTCTAAATCCCTGAATTTGCATTTGTCCAAACTTTAAAATCACCGAACATACATTTGTCCGAATTTTGAAATCACCGAATTTGCATTTGACCGAACTTTTAAAGTACCAAACTTGCATTTATCCGAACTTTGAAATCACCGAACTTGCATTTGTCAAACTCCTTAAGTCACTGACTACGAGAGTCCCCGAATTTGCATTTGTCCGACCATCGGAAAGTAGATTTTCTAAAGGAGTCTTCTGATAGGCTGGTAATGTTACCGGGAAATTTACCAGCCAATCAGAAGACTCCTTTAGAAAACCTACTTTCCGATGGTCGGACAAATGCAAATTCGGGGACTCGCGTAGTCAGTGACTTAAGGAGTTTGACAAATGCAAGTTCGGTGATTTCAAAGTTCGGATAAATGCAAGTTCGGTGATTTTAAAGTTTGGACAAATGCAAATTGGTGATTTCAAAATTCAGACGAATTTATGTTCGGTAATTTTAAAGTTTGGACAAATGCAAATTCAGGGATTTAGAAGTTCTGACAGTTGCAAATTTTGAGAGTTGAATATTTTGCTAAATGCGAGTTCGGTGATTTCAAAGTTCAAAAAAATGACAATTTGATGATTTCAAAGATCGGACAAATGCAATTTCTGGTAATTGAATGTTTTGAGAAATGTAAATTCGTGGATTTTAAAGTTCGGGCAAACGCAAGTTCGGGGATTTAGAAGTTCAGATAAATACGAGTTCGAGAAGTTAATTATTTTAACAAATGCATTTACGTTGATTTAAAGGTTTTGGCAAATGCGAGTTTGATGATTTTAAAGTTATGACAAATGCAAATTCAGAAAGTTAATAGTTCGACAAACACTATTTCGGAGAATTGCAAATTTTGACAAATGCAAGTTTGGAGAATTACAAATTCGTACAATTAAATTTTGGGCAATTAGTTTATTTACAGCGTGCTACGTATTAATTTTATGAGTCGTGAGTAATTTTACTACGTCCGACATGAGCGTACCCACATTATGGCAGAAAGCCAGTTTATATGAGAGAGAAAGGGATAGCAACATATTGTTGTCTCTCTCACTCCCACATAAAACCCCCACCAAGAAACTTTTCTGGGTACGCCCATGACGTCCGACGTTGTAAATTTATTTCACCTCGTCTGACGTAGTAATTTTTCTTTTTTTTTGTAATTTTACTTGGTTATGGTAGTGCTACTACCGGTGTGTATTTTTACTTTGTAGATCTATAAGATGTATACAGACTCTACATTTTCTGAGTTTTGACGCGTCCACTTTGTGTCATTTTTGTACGCTTCTTTGAATCTTTACAACTTTTTGCTTTTAATAGAAACATTTGTGTTTCTGAGAGAAAAACAACAGAAAAGATTACCACACAAGTTTTACTTCGTGTTGTAAAGTTTTAAATATATTTTACATAAAAGATACTCTACCCCCACAGAACCTAAACTTGACAAAACTTTGCCAACCTTTCCTTAAATTTATAGATTTGCAGCAAACTTTCTGAAAGTTGACGACACTTGAGAAAAGCTTGTCAAAAAGAAATATATTTCTTAATATAAATGGATATTCCTATACAAACATGAGGTTATGTTATTTGATAACTCGACCATAGTAAAATTACACTACACACCGTATGTTTCTTAACAACAAATTTGTGTTTAATCACTGCCAGCCAGAGGTGCCAGGGAGACCAAATGCATTTGCGCATGTCTGCGGAAAGTTCAGCCATTGGTCGAATTGAGCGACCTCATTTAAACTTGTTTTATTAAAGCCTTTTCAAACTATCCCGCTCATCTCGACCAATGGAAGAACTTTCCGCAGACATGCGTTTAGTCTCGCTTCCTGGCATATCTGCTGCCAACTTGTAAAATAACTACGTCAGACGAGATGAAACAAATTTACTTTTTCGGACGTAGTACACCAGCTTTTTCTAACAGTGTATACATAAAAACAAAACAATATCACTTGAACTTACATCTAGATTAGATTATTTACACGGTCTACAGGAAGGGAAATTTAGGACAGAAGCTGCACCAAGAAGGTCGGCTGCTGTCTTTTCTTTGGGAGGAATGCGCGCCCAAGAAAATACTAGGCATATCTAGTAGTAAAAGTCGTGGGTGCGCAGCTGTTCCATAGCTAGTGCATTAAATTTCACCAGTCAAAAATTTGGGAGAGATGCGCTCCCACAGAAGAGACAGCAGCTGTTCCGAATTTTTCTCCGTGTAGAGAATTTTACAAATTTTAATGTACAAAAAATTTGAAATCTTATGCAAAAGTGTATATTAGGATTGTTCTTAAAATAGTAATTTTTAGGCCTATGCGGTATTGAAAATCTATAACCGGTTTTCGGTTTTTGAAAAAACCGGTTTTGAAGTCGGTTTTTCTTTAAAAAATCGGTATTTTTAACAAAACCGGTATTTAAAAAAAACAGTTTTTTTAAAATACCGGATTTTTAAATAAATACCGTTTTTTTTAAATACCGGGTTTTTAGAATACCATTTTATTTAAAAAGAAAACTGGTTCAACACTCTTAAAACAAGTGTCTTATTTTGTCCTCACTTTTAAGACATTTTAGGGTGTCTTAATTTTAAACCATTGAGAAAGTATCTTAAAAATAACTGTAAGACGCTTTCTAAATGTCTTATGCCTTAAAATAAGAAACAGGTAATAATTTAAACCGGTTTAAAAAAGAAAACCAGTTTAAAAACTAAAACCGGTTTTTTTAGAAAAACCGGGAACTTATAACTTATAACCGCACAGGCCTAGTAATTTTGGAATCTGGTTCATTCTACCCCTCACCATTTGATAGAAAAAGAAATAAATAAGCATTTTTATCCATATTTGAATGTAAATATATGAGAAAAGGTGTCATCCATAAAGAACGATCCACTGTTGGGGGGGGGGGGGGGGTCGCAAAATGTAACCAATTGTAACAAGGCGGAGGGGGGTAGTTGAAATTTGAAACGTTCTCATTTTTATTTTTTTATTCTGACTTAATCTAATTTTTTTCGTCTTTGAGCCTTTAATTTGAAAAATGAGCAATATATATCAGAGCAGAAAGCGTGGCCGATAAGTTAGGGACCATCCATAAACCACGTAGCTCCGATTTTTGAACTTTTCGACCCCTCCCCTCCCCCACGTAGCTTAACGTAGCATATTACCGAACCCCCTCCCCCCCCCCCTACCTAATGGAACGTAGCTTTTTTCTTTTTTTTCTATATTAAAATCTCTTTTCTAAAAATAATCAATAAAGTCGTATTTTTAATTTGGTTAAACTAAAATTAAAGTACTCAAAATCGACCGATTATTTGCAGAAGGGCTCTCTGCCATTGAAACATAGTAAACAATATTAAATGTTTTTAAATCACAGTTTATATTTTTCTTTGACAAGTAAGAGTTTGTTACAAGACTAATTCTTAAATTTAATCAATAGATATATATATATTTATATTTTTTATCACTATATATTTTTATCAATATAAAGAGCACATTTATTGAACCGGCTAAACTCGTTCAAACTTGTGGTGTTTGTAAACAAAAATGAATGAACGATAGATAGCAGCGCTGATAGTGAACGAGAAGGGTATTACTTTTCGATTGAACTCGATTTTCTCGAATTGACTTTCGAGCTGCCCGCGTAATTTCAAAAAAATGTATGTCAAATAAAAATACAAAGCTACGTTGCTCAGACTCAAAACCCTCCCTCCCCCCATGTGGTCTAACGTAGCACATTACCGAACCCCCTCCCCCCCTAAAGCAGGCTACGTGGTTTATAGATAGTCCCTTAGATATATATAAAGTAAATGCAACAGTGATCGTAACCTTAAGCAGAATTGATAGTTTCAGAAGCTTATTAAACAACATTAAAGGATATTTACATGATCATAATTAGTTTTTACGAATAAAGTAAACTTCAAAAAAGGGTAACATGATTTTATTTTTGATTAATTTTGTTGTGGTTAATATTTATTAACAAATAAAGTTCATAATACGTGAATGCATTAGTTATCGGCGGAGGTGAGATGTGATTGCTTTAGTGATCTTCACGTTAAAGCATTATTAATCGTAATTACAGGTTGTCTACTCACCGGGAATTCCGGGAAAACCGGGAATTTGCCGGGATTTTAGTTCGACCGGGAAAAACCCGGGAAATTGACGGGAAAAAAATTATACCCGCAAACTTCTAAAAATTTCAGCTAATTCGTTTTCATAATTCTTCAAATTCGCTTGAAACTTATTACTCGTTTTCGAAGTCTCTGATTGTGAAAACGATATCAGATTTACCAATTCTTCAAAATTCAAAATGGCGGATTTAGTATGGCAGACATATTTTGCAAAATTGCTCAAATTCACTTCAAACTTGTTACTCGGTGGCAATCCATGTTCCTGGTTACTAATCTGTAGTTAGATTTTCAAAATAGTAAAAGTGTAACAAGTTTCAAGCGAATTTGAGCATTTTCAGGGCTGCCAGTGACTTACTTTTCTAATTTTTATTCATTTTTTTTAAAAATCACTCACTATTACTTTTAAAAAAATGACTTTTCTCACTTTCTTAGTAAAATAATAATTATCTATTATTATTATATACAATTATGTTCTTCAAATTTTAAGAAATTTTGACATTGTTTAATTAGTTTCCTCTAATTTTAATTACTTTTTCAATTTTTTAATTATTATCTACAAATTTTTAATTTTTAAACCAGTATTGTCAATTACTTTCGTCGTCTTTCAATTTTTCCATCAAATTTCAATTATTTTTATCATTTTTCAATTATTTTCTGCATATTTCTATTAGTTTTAACATTTAAAAATTATTTTTATCAAATTTCAATAATTACTTTCAATCTTTTTTTTATGGTCATCAATTTCTCAATTTATTACACAGTTTTCAATTTTTTTCTTCAAATTTCAGCAATTTTCTTCAATAATTTTATTATTATGTATCAATAATTTTTAAATACTTTACACCAATTGACAATTATTTTTTTTTTAAATTTCAATTTCTTTTTTCAATTTTACATTCTTTTCATTATGGACACCAGTTGTCAATCATTCATGTCATTATTCAATTATTTGTCTCAAATTTTTATTATGTTTGTTATTTTTCACATAAATTACCTTCAAATTTAAATTTTTTGTGATTTCTCAATTATTTTCTTCAAATTTCTGTTCTTTCTGTTATTTCTCTATTATTTTTTCCTGTTATAATTATTTTTCTCATTATTTAATTGCTTTTAAAATTTTCAAATAATTTAGTCATTTCACAAGTATTATCAATATTTTCGACATTTAATTTATTTTCTTATATCTTTAAATTATTGTCATGGATTCTTTAATTTCTTACTTTAATTTACATTAAATTTTTTATTTTTCAATTCCTTTTTATTTTTAATTTTAATTATTTTTATCATTTTTCAAGTATTTTCTTCAAATTTCAAATTTTTTGGGATTTTGCAATTATTTTGACATTATTTAATTTAATTTTTTTTTAATTTTGATTATTTTTATCATTTTTTAAGTATTTTTTTCGATTTTCTATCAATTTTATGATTTTTTAATTATTTAATTATTTTCTCCAATTTTTTAATTATGTATTGACATCAAAATTTTTTTTTGTTTTCCATTTTTCAATTGGGGGATTTCATATCAACTGATCAAGGTAAAAAAAAAATTTTCACTTGTGACTTTCCAATTCAGGTATTTTGTAGCCCTATTGGATGGTAATTATGGGTAAAATTTTTTTTACATTTCGATTAATATTTAACGAGGGGGAGGGGGTGAAAATTTTGGGTTACCGTCTTATTTGGTAATTTTTTGCTCTTAAATAAATAAATACAAAATTTTCAGTAATACCATTTTCGATAGATTTTTTCATGCCAAAAAAAAATTTTTGACCTTCAAAAATGAAGGTCAAAAATAAATTTTGGTTTTTTTGGTTCCGAGACCGGGTTTTTTGTATTTTTTATTTTTTTAAACGAAAGCTGAGATTTTTTCCTATAAGAACCCATAAATCAACTTAAGGGACCGAAATATTTGATAAATAAAAATTAACAGTTTTGTACTCGCTCGGGCGCTGCGGGTCAGTGCGCGACTCAGGGCAGTGTTTGGTATTATTAGTAGTGGTATATGGGAGGATATTTTAACGCTCTCTGTTTTTTACAGGGTTGAGACTGTCATCGCTTGAATGCCTGCATTACGTTAACGTAAAAATTAAAAAAAAAAATTAAATAAAAAAATTTTATTTATGAAATATCAAATGATTGAGAACATTAGAGTGTACAGCAAAAAAGTTGAACAGTTGAACAGTTGGTTGAACTGTTATGCTCTGTCTCACAAAAGGTCTCCAATTATTTTATATATATGTATATTTATAAATACATATATATATATATATATATATATATATATATATATATATATATTATACATATTGTACTCTAAATATCGGTTAGTATTAATATAATGATATGCTGGTATATAATTAAAAATTGATACCCCAAAGGAAAAAGCTCTTTTTTGATTTTCGTAAATTGGCCACAGAATTATCCCAAAAAATTCTTATAAGTCTTAACTCAATCATTTCTGAACAATTGTTTTTAAAAATTCTAAAATTTATTGAATTACTAATTTTTATTATCTATTTTTTATATAGTTGCAAAAAATCACCATAAAAATATAAAATTTCAAACATTTTAATATAATATTAATTCTTAGTTATTTCTCTAAAGTTTCTCACTAAAAATGATATAATGTGACAAATTATTAACTTTAATTAATGGAATTTTCCTCAAGTCTTGAAATATTTCATTAGTATTATTTAATAATTGATAACAAGTTCCTATCAATTCCACTTATGTATAAAAAATCTTTATTAATTCTAATCAGATTCTATAGAATTTAAAGAATAATTTTATTTTAATTATTTTATTTAAAAGACAATAATTTGTTTAAATAAATACTCAAACTTTACTGAAACTTGAATTCTCATTACCAACTGTTCAAAAGAAACCTTATTGTTTTTAACTTAAAAAGTTAACAAATTAAAAAAAATACAAGCTTTTAGGTTTATTTGTGCAATTTTTATTATCAATTATTAATAATAAATTGTTTTAAAAAATTAAAAATTCATAAAAATACAACTTAAATAATTTTAATGTATTAAAATTAGTTTGAAATTTTATATTTTTATGGTAATTTTTTGCAACTATATAAAAAATAGATAATAAAAATTAGTAATTCAATAAATTTTAGAATTTTTAAAAATAATTGTTCAGAAATAATTGAGTTAAGACTTATAAGAATTTTTTGGGATAATTCTGTGGCCAATTTACGAAAATCAAAAAAGAGCTTTTTCCTCGGGGGTATCAATTTTTAATTATATACCAGCATATCATTATATTATTATTAACCGATTTTTAGAATACAATATGTATAATATATATATATATATATATATAGGTATGTATTTATAAATATACATATATAAAATAATTGGAGACCTTTTGTGGGACAGAGCATAACAGTTCAACCAACTTTTTTGCTGTACACTTCAAACCCAATCTAATGTTCTCAATCATTTGATATTTCATAAATAAAATTTTTTTATTTAATTTTTTTTTTAAATTTTTACGTTAACGTAATGCAGGCATTCAAGCGATGACAGTCTCAACCCTGTAAAAAACAGAGAGCGTTAAAATATCCTCCCATATACTACTACTAATAATACCAAACACTGCCCTGAGTCGCGCACTGACCCGCAGCGCCCGAGCGAGTACAAAACTGTTAATTTTCATTTATCAAATATTTCGGTCCCTTAAGTTGATTTATGGGTTCTTATAGGAAAAAGTCTCAGCTTTCGTTTAAAAAAATAAAAAATACAAAAAACCCGGTCTCGGAACCAAAAAAACCAAAATTTATTTTTGACCTTCATTTTTGAAGGTCAAAAAAATTTTTTCTCAAAAATGCATATTACCAATCGAAAGGGCATGAAAAAATTTATCGAAAATGGTATTACTGAAAGTTTTGTATTTATTTATTTAAGAGCAAAAAATTACCAAATAAGAAGGTAACCCAAAATTTTCACCCCCTCCCCCTCAGTAAATATTAATCGAAATGTAAAAAAAATTTTACCCATAATTACCATCCAATAGGGCTACAAAATACCTGAATTGGAAAGTCACAAGTGAAAATTTTTTTTTTACCTTGATCAGTTGATATGAAATCCCCCAATTATATTTGTCATTTTCCAGGTCTTTTCTTTAAATTTTTAATTATTTACTAATTTTTAATTAGTTTTGTCAACTTTCATTTTGCTTCTTCAAATTTGAATTATTTTTGTCATTTTCCAATTATTTTCTTCAAAGATCAATTTTACCTTAAAAACTTATATGGTGGATTTCACGTCAACTGTCCAGCCAAAAAAAAAAGTTTTGTTTAATCCTTTCCCAATTTTTGTTATGAGTTGTCTTATAGGTAAGTAATTTATCAGCCAAATATTTTTGGATTATATAAAAAATTGCCCGAGAGGGAGGAGGTTAAAGTTTTGAACTTTTTGTTAAGACGCTCTCATTTGTTTATTTATTGAGCTTAAAAAAAATGATAAAAAAATTTTTTGGTACATGATTTTTCTAGATTTTTTTATCAGCTTTCGATTGGCGTGGTCTATTTTAAATTTTTTTTTTATCACACTTACATCAAAAGTTAGATTTTACGGCTTGTTTGGAAACCTTTAAGAGCTCATTTCACGGCCTAGGCCGTAAAGTAAATGAACTCGCAATCTGATTGGCTGATGCTGGTCAGCTGACCTTTACTTTATGGTACAGCTGCCCAAACTGGCCCAAACGTCACGGCTGTTCATGGGTTTCGCCTCCCTCCGGGGGCATTTCTAAGTCTGTCGACCTACTCCCACCTAGAAATGCCCCCTGAGGCCGTTTTTTACGATAACCACCTCTTCCTAGGTTCGAATTCTCAGTTTTTTGTGTGATAAAAAATGTTATATGACACTTGGACCCTTTCGGCACTTAAGTTCTCGTGTATCGTACAACTCGCCACAGCCACATCAGAGCCTCGGCTACTTTTCGGTGGAGCCTCGGCTTCATATCTTCACTTCACCTCGGCTTCGCCTCGGCTACGTTCGGTGAAGCCTCGTCACCACCTCTACTTCGCCTCGGCTGCGATTGGACTTAGGCTCGTATTACGATACTTACTCGTACTATAAAGTGCCATTTCAGGTCCTTGTGTCATAAATAACTATTTTTTTTGACCAAAATTTTTGAAAATTAAAAATAAATTTCACTTTTTTTCGTCTTCGGGCTCGTTTTATTTTTTTTATTTTATTTTTAAAAGAAAGCTGAGATTTTTTCCTACAAAATATGTAATTTTCAAAAAACTCTTTTTTTTTGTTTTTGAGAAATTTAATGTTGAAGTTAGCGCGCCACGTCAAGGCGAAGTCTCACTCTACCGCCCCGCTTGTTGCTGTGCGCTGTATGCATCAGTACTTGGATATTTAATTATTCTAATCCTTAATTGAACTTTTCTCTGCATTTTACAGTGCTGAGACTGACATGAAAACAATTAAGTGCCTGCACTATAGTTATTTTGTTTATTTTTTTATGTTTAAATTTTTTTGGTAATTTTTTGATATTGGTTTCTCATAGAGAAAGTATTGTTTTACCTCCACAGGATCGATTGAAGTTTTCTGAAATATCTTGACATATTTTGAACTCAGGATGTCAAAATTGATGTTTTTAAAAAATGTCTTGCTTATGTGTGTATGTAGTTATGTATGTTAAGATTATGTTAGGCTCTATATTTCGAAAACAATAATTTAAAACAATGTTTTTTTTGAGAGATTATAGGTCTTTAGGGGGGACAAATTATGCCCTACTTTTGAGTCTGATCTATCACTTCTAACTACATTTTTTTGAAATTTAAACATTTTGAAAAAATTTTTTCAAAAATGTACATATTTTTTGAAAACAGTAAAATCAGTTTACTTTATTTTTTTTATCTTTTTAAAAATGAATCGATTAAGCTCTTAGCGATCCTTTTAGTGCAAATTGATAAAAAGTTATTAATATTCTATAAACAAAAAATATTGAAAATTATGTTCTTTAACAATTTTATTTTTATATTTTGTTGCTTTTTTAATATATTTCTGACTACTTGTAGGTCACTAAAAATTAATCAAATGAGCTCTTTGCGAACGGTCTAATGTAATGTTATTTAGAGTTATCATTGTTTAAAAAAAAATTAAGTTTCGTAACTTACAGAATCTTATTTACATTTTATAAGAAATTATATAAATTAAAACCACATCGATTGGTATACATAACTTGTCCCCCTTAAAGACCTATAATTTCGCAAAAAAAAACATTGTTTTAACTATTATTGTTTTGGAAATATAGAGCCTAACATAATCTTAAAATACATAACTACATGCACACATAAGCAAGACATTTTTTAAAAACATCATTTTTGACATCCTGAGTTCAAAATATGTCAAGATATTTCAGAAAATCTCAATCGATCCTGTAGAGGTAAAACAATACTTTCTCTATGAGAAACCAATATCAAAAAATTACCAAAAAAATTTAAACATAAAAAAATAAACAAAAGAACTATAGTGCAGGCACTTAATTGTTTTCATGTCAGTCTCAGCACTGTAAAATGCAGAGAAAAGTTCAATTAAGGATTAGAATAATTAAATATCCACGTACTGATGCATACAGCGCACAGCAACAAGCGGGGCGGTAGAGTGAGACTTCGCCTTGACGTGGCGCGCTAACTTCAACATTAAATTTCTCAAAAACAAAAAAAAAGAGTTTTTTGAAAATTACATATTTTGTAGGAAAAAATCTCAGCTTTCTTTTAAAAATAAAAAAAAATAAAATAAAACGAGCCCGAAGACGAAAAAAAGTGAAATTTATTTTTAATTTTCAAAAATTTTGGTCAAAAAAAAAAAATTTAAAATAGACCACGCCAATCGAAAGCTGATAAAAAAATCTAGAAAAAATCATGTACCAAAAAATTTTTTTATCATTTTTTTTAAGCTCAATAAATAAACAAATGAGAGCGTCTTAACAAAAAGTTCAAAACTTTAACCCCCTCTCTCTCGGGAAATTTTTTAAATAATCCAAAAATATTTAGCTGATAAATTACTTACCTATAAGACAACTTATAACAAAAATTGGGAAAGAATTAAACAAAATTTTTTTTTTGGCTGGACAGTTGACGTGAAATGCATCATATATCACGCACTTAATTTTTCAACTATTTTAATATTATAGCTATTAATCAAACATAAAAGAAATCCGGGAAAAGTGTGATTTTAGATCCGGGAAAACCGGGAATTTGAAAATCATGTTTCGGTAGACACCCTGTAATTAATATTTAAATATTAAAACAAACTATTTAAACTGAAATTCGTCGTTTATTAAAATATAATTATAATAATTATGATTGATTACCAAAGTATTTTAAGCGCGTAAGCTTAATATTTTTATTAATAAAAGTCAAATCAACATTTTTAAATATTAAAATTAATCTTTATATCTTTTAAAACAAAGTCGTTTAAAAAATCAAGTTCAATTTTCTTTAAATTGTAAGGAAAACCTGCAATAATTATTTTAAATGGGATAAAGTAAGTAAAAAAATGTGTATATGAATTATAAATTTAATAAAACATGACAATTATAAAATACGTAGTATTTCAAAAGTTTTGAAAACAAACTTTTTCTTGGGCTTGTTTTATTTAGAATAAAATTTAGAATTCGTGATTTTTTAAAAGAGAAAAAAGATAGTACTTATTATTTTAAAATAAAATAAAGTCATAAAAATCAATAATTTTTTTTAGGGGGAGGCCCTGAAATTTTTATAGGGTTTTTAGGGCTTATAACAGTCTTGATTATAGGTCCTGTGGCAGCCTTGATCAAGCTTTGTATAAGATTAAACAATTTTTTTTGTTTTTTTCATAATTTTTCAATTATTTTGAAAAAGAAAGTGATAACAATTTTCAATCGCGTTTTATATTGTTTTTTTAAATTCTGAGTATACAAATAAAAATTTTATTAGTTTGAGGGGTACTGTAGGACAATTAGGGTGAGCTCTAGCATATGGGTCAAAACCTCTTTTTGGTCATTTTTTGAATTTTTTTTGTGACCTCATAATATTCAATTTTATTTTCAACAATAATTTTTCCATAATCTGCATGCAAAAATACATGAGTGTACCAAATTTTAGCCCTCTAGCTCAAATAATGGCAAAGTTAGAAAAAAAAAACTTTTTTTTCGGAAATTTGTAGTTTTTCCTTGACAACGCTATGGCCATCAATTTAGATCATGTTCTCTATATTTTTCGTGTAATCTACACGTGAAAATACATATGTGTACCAAATTTCAGACCTCTAGGTCAAATAGTTTAGAAGTTAAGGGGGTGGGGATAGTCTCTTTTTAATGCATTTTTGCAAAAAAAAAGTTGTTATTTCCTTGACAACGCTATGAACATCACCTTGAATCATGTTCTCTATATTTTTCGTGCAATCTACACGTGAAAATACATAAGTGTACCAAATTTCAACCCTCTAGGTCAAATAGTTTGGAAGTTAAGGGGGGGGGGGAGGAATGGTTTTTGGCTACGGACGTACGAGTCTCCCTATAAGGGTTCCGCCGAACACCGATGGTGTACGGAACCCTAAAAATTAATAAAAATTATTTAATTTGAAAAATTTAATAAACAAATGTCAGCACGCAAGAAATGATACTAAAAATTTTGTTTATACACTTATAATAACATAAATATATAACGCGATACGAAGAAAAGGGACCCGAAAGAAGCACACCACAGTCGCGTGGTATGTCCACGATGCCACTGACGCACCTGAAAAGTAACTTTTGGCGCCGTGGGGGGTTCGGGGGATTTACCCCCTGCTGGGGTCCAGGGGTGAGGTTAGGTTTGAGGTTAGGTTAAATTTCAACAATGTCGATTACTGGTAGGTGATACCTAGTTACTTACACCAAATTAAAAGCTATAGTGACACCGCGAACTCTAATTAATCTTTTAACAGGCCCTTTTCAGGGTCCAAATTATTTCAAAAGGCAGGAATTTTTCAAAACGTGAAATATGTACAAAATACACTCGATACGCGACAGCTGATATTCTAGAAACATTTATGGTGAGAAACGAATAATTAGGTTGGCAGAAATGTTTGACAAGCATTACTGGAGGGAGAAACTATACGTAAAATTTTGTTTAGACACAAGTGCATAAAAAGCAGCAGTTTAGTCGAGTTTTGAACACAAGCTGTTGTAGAAAAGTATGTTTGCCCATACAAAATAGATGGAAAAATTCATTGGCTTTGAGCCACCTTGAAATGTTGTCCAATTTCAAAATAAAAAATAGAGATAATTTTTTTCAAATTGGAACAAATTTGGGTTATAGGAGCATAAAATTTCTGACTTTTGTTTTTAGGACCACTTTATATATGGGTGATTCTCCACAAAGTGGTAACTTTTGAAAACATTAAATTTTCAAGTAAAAACTATTTTTTCTTAAATATTTCTTATGTACAATTTATAAACAATTATTTTAAAATATAATTTAAAAATTGTTTGATCTTAAATTAACACCCTTAGTCTTATACAAAAAATTTTAAGTTTAAAATTTTAAAGGTTACAAACAGTTTTTTAAAATATTTAATTTTTTACCTTAAACGAATATCCTAAGGATGTTAGCTTATTTAGAGAATGTTTGTAGGACATCAACGAAAATTCTTGAAACACTTGATCACAAATTAAAATAAGTATAATTACGTAAATAATTATACATAGATTAATCAGTATTTTGATTAAAAACTCAGGTTAATGATATTTTTATAAAAAACAAAACACTATTTCTATGTATTTCGATGAACCGGAGTTTACAGAAACCGAAGTTTACGAATCAAAGAAAATAAATTATTATAGCAGAAAAACTTAATAAAATATAAAGGTCTTTGCAGAATACTGCATAGATTTGACTACTTTATATCACTATTATTTGTATTTTATTTTAAATATAAACATTTCAATTATTTTTGACGAACCGGACTTTACATGTCATTAAAATACGCAGTAAATTAATATTAATTTTTGAAATTATAAAACTAAATATCCTATTTCTTCAACTAAGTTGGACATAAATCAAATTTTTAATCTCAATAACATTAATATTCAGTGAAAATTCAATATAAAAATGATTAAAATTACTGAAAAACAATGAACATGTAAACTCCTGTTCCAAATAACAAAAGGGTGGAGAAAGTATTTAAAAATGATTTTCGCAAAAGTTGTTAATAAAAACTGGAAAACAATACACCAAAAACGAAGCTTTTGAGATAAGCTGTCGATTAGAACAGATAAAAATACTTTAAAAATATGTTTTATCTAAAAAAAAATGTATTAAATCTTACGAGTCCTATGTGGAGAACCTAAAAAAGGGCAGATTTGAGGCATTTTTAACCATTTCATGTCCTTTGATGTTAAAAAAAAATATTTTTCAATCATGATATTAATAAACATAATAACAAAGAATAACTGTACAAAGAATTAAATATTTATTTATATAAGGCTAAAAGTTATTAAGTGGGGAAGTAAAAATAACCACTCAGTGAAGAATCACCTATATACTTTAGACTTATATATTATAAAAAACATGTATTATCTTAAGAGATTGTTTTCATGACAAAATAAAAATAATTTGATTTAATTAATATATGAAGAAAAAATTTTGATTTTTGAGGGGGGATATAAATAATTTTTGAACGTTCCATTTAGGGGGCGGGGGGAGTTTCATTTGTAACCAAGTGGAACAAAAGGTAGATGGGGTCAAAAACCTTAAAAATTGGTGGAACGTTCTTTATGGATGACCTCAAAAAGGGTCGCCTGCAATTCCTCCAGAACCCAAATGACCGAACTCACATTTAGCTGAAGTTCAAGTGTTCGAAATCTCAACTCCCTGAACTCGCAATTGTCCGAATTCCAATTGCCCGAACTCGAATTTGTTCAAACTTACAAGTAACTGAACTTTCAATTCCTCGAACTCGTATTTGTCCAAACTTCCAAGTAACTGAACTAGCATTTGTCTGAACTTCTAACTCCTCGATCTCGCATTTGTCAAAAGTTTCAACTACCCGAACTCATAATTGTCGAAACGTTCAACTTCTTGACATCGCATTTGTCTAAACTTTAAATTACCCGAATTCGCAATTGTTAAAAACTCTAGTTACCCAAATTTGTATTTGTCCGAACTCTCGAAAACCCGAACTTGCAATTGTCAAAACATTCAAATCTCCGAACTATCATTTGTCAAATTCCTTAACTCACAGACTTAACAAATCCCCGAACTCGGAAAGTAGCCTCTCTAAAGGAGCCTTCTGATTGGCTGGTATTGTTTCCGGGAAAGTTACCCTACAATCAGAAGGCTCCTTTAGAGAGGCTACTTTCCGAAGGTCGGGGATTTGTGAAGTCTGGGAGTTAAGGAATTTGACAAATAATAGTTCGAAGAGTTGAATGTTTTGACTAATGCGAATTCGGTGATATAAAAGTTCGACCAAATGCGAGTTTTGGGACTTCAGAGTTTTGACAGATGTGAATTTTGGGAGTCAAGAGTTCTGCCAAATGCGAGTTTGGGGACTTAAGAGTTTAGACAAATGCGAGTTCAAGCAGTTGACAGTTCAGGCAAAAGAAAAATCGCGGATTTGGTTGTTCTAACAAATGCGAGTTCGGGATGTTGTTAGTCAGGGCAAACGCGAATTCGAGGATTTGGTTGTTCTGACAAATTCGAGTTCTGGCAATTGGAAGTTCGGGGAGTTGAGATTTCGAACACTTGAATTTCGGTTAAATGCAAGTTTGGTCATTTGGGTTTTGGAGGAAATGCAGGCGACCTGCTAAACAGCAAAACTATCTTTGAGTTGTTATTTCACAAGCCTCAATCGCCATATTTTGTTTTCTTGGTATAGTCACCTATAATGTAAAAAAAATTTGTTCGTAACTATTTGTTAAATAAATTTTTTTTTTTTATGATTAAAAGATATTAGCGAATATTACTGTAGTTGTCAAACATGCGCAATATCCTATGAGAGAAAAGTTTCCAAATATCCAAAAATTTCTTTCGGTTTATCCAGTTTTGTAATTTTTATACCCTAACTGGATGATAATTGCAGGGCTCGAACTAGGTTCGTAAATCCCGTTAAAGTCCGTAAAGTCCGTAAATTCTACATTTATAAACATTTACATTTTAAATAATCTAGAATAATTTGCTGAATTTATTTATTTAGAAGATTTGCATTTATAACACTGAGTAAGTAAAATTAAGTTATCAATACTATTTTCCCAGTCCTAACGACTAAATGATCTTTATATGTGTACGTTCGCATGAAAAGGGCCCACTTTGGCACTATTGGACGTACACATATTAATGTAATCATTGTATAAATTAAATTTTACCATTTTTAAAATTTAAACACTCTGTATAGGATCTGTCAGTCGTGGCGCCTGATTATCACCTAATATAAATAATGTTAAGTTTTTAATAACTTCTGAATCAATTATTTTTAACAGATTTCAGTTAATGGAATTAATAGAGAATGTTCCAAAGAACATTATGAAATTATGAAATATTAATAAATTGTTAACATAACTTTAAGCAATTTTCAATTGGTTTATTATATACTAAACCAGGCCATGACACAAACGACAAGTACCTAAATGCCTCATAGACACGTTCTACAATTTTTCAGTTTATTGTTCTTTGTACAGTTTGAAATCTTAATCAATTACTATCGGGAATAATTCTTTATGTTACAGAATTTAAACTATCCTGAACAAAAAGTAGTGACAGTCGGACAATTCAGAATAGGATTATCTCATGGCCACCAAGTAGTTCCTTGGGGAGATCCAGAATCTCTGGCTTTGATTCAGAGACAGTTAGATGTTGATATTTTGATATCTGGACACACACATAAGTTTGAAGCCTACGAACATGAAAATAAATTTTACATTAACCCAGGTTCTGCAACTGGGGCTTACAATCCTCTAGACACGTAAGTAATTAAGTCTGTGCAACTTGTCAGCTGTTCATAAAATGGCTTATAATTTCTACTTTGACAACTTTTTTTTCTGGACAATTTTCGATAAAAATGGCTATGCTTTGCAACTTTCTATGAAGTAAAAATTCTAAACCATTTTTTGAGTAGAAGAGAAATAGAATCTGCAAAAACAAATTTGTATTAGAATCTTTACTTCATTAAAAATTAAAATGCATATCCCTTCTTTGGAAAAAGTATAAGATTTTTCAACATAAAATTGTCAAAGTAGAAATTTCAAGCAATCTTCCGAACAGCTTACAAGTCGCACCCTTAAACCGCCTTAATTAATTTTAATCATCGACTTCACTTTTGACAACTATAGAAAGAGCGATGTTTTTAAACGCTTTTTATGATACAAGTAAAGAAAAATCTGAAAGCTTTAAGGAGGTTCACTCCATACATTGTTATTTAAAACAAAACCATCTATTAAAGTTTTCATTTGAATAGCTGAGTCGTTCATAACAAAGCGCACGTTGATTTGAAATAGTTTTTGAAATAAAATATTTCGAAATAATAATTCTTAGCTTAAAATATGGGGCATTTTCTGGAAAAAAAGCCACCCAAAAAAAAAAAAAATTTCGTTAATGATTTTATGTCATAATATACATAAAAACAAATATAAAAAGTAGGGTGTTAGGTCAGTGTAATGCGTGGTTGCCATATTATCAGGGGTTAAATTTTAAGGTAGCATAATTTTATCTGACAATAACTTTTTTCTTAATTATTGAATTTGAAAATCTTGCAGATGTTTTTTATGTAGAATTTTCCAAACTTTTAAATTATAAAACTAACAATTTTGAAAAATTTAGTTTTGACTAGAAAAATTCAAAAATTATTTTTCAATGCAATTTTTAACATCCGTGCCCCCCTAGGATTTTTTCTAGCATTGTCCAGAAATTTTCCTTATTTAATAAGCTTTTTACATCTTAAATGGAATTTTGGGACAGCAAGATGCATACGAGCTACAATTGAATTTTCACTTGAAACAACTAACTAATTTGTAACTTATGATCTCGGGCGACTTATAATAATTCCTGCATTGTTTGAAACTGTTCCAGAATTATTTTAAAATGATTTCTAACCATTTTTGCGACTACTAAAAACATTAGATGCGAATTAATGGGTTGTTTCAAGTGAAAATTCAATTGTAGCTCGTATACATCTTGCTGTCCCAAAATTCCATTTAAGATGTAAAAAGCTTATTAAATAAGGAAAATTTCTGGACAATGCGAGAAAAAATCCTAGGGGGGCACGGGTGTTAAAAATTGCATTAAAAAATAATTTTTGAATTTTTCTAGTCAAAACTAAATTTTTCAAAATTGTTAGTTATATAATTTAAAAGTTTGGAAAATTCTACATAAAAAACATCTATAAGCTTTTCAAATTCAACCATTAAGAAAAAAGTTATTGGCTGATGAAAATTATGCTATCTTAAAATTTAACCCCTGATAATATGGCAACCACGCATTACACTGACCTAACACCCTACTTTGTATATTTGTTTTTATGTATATTATGATATAAAATCATTAACGAGAAAATTTTTTTTTGGGTGGCTTTTTTTCCAGAGAATGCCCCATATATGTATGATTTTTTAAATATTAAATAAATTTGTATCTTTTTTTTCTTAAAATAAAATTATTTTTAGTATTATAAAATACTCATTTAAAAAAAAAACCATTTCAAATCAATATTCTCACAATTTGCAAATAAAGATCACGAAAGTGCATTTTTTCCATAAGAGAGCGTGTAAAATGTGCCAAAATAAAATCATTTATTACTTTTGTTGTTAGCACCACAAGCACAGACCTCTAAAAATTTAACTGAATTTTTCTAATGGCAATATCTATTAGAATTCCGAGGTTTATTAAAATCCACCTATGATTTCTGAAATGCAGAGAATCTCCTTAATCGATTCTAGATTTTAAACGATTATCCTTCGGTACAATTATTTATTTTCACTTTTAAAACAAATTTTTTTTCTCTATAGTAGGTTTCAAACTGTCCAAATTCTAAGTAGTGAAAAGAGGCTGTTTACACCACCTAGCATAAAGTAACATAAAATAAAGCATAAGGTAAATGTCCCAGTTACGGGACGCTTAAAGGTCTTAAGAATTTAATTGTTAAAATATATTATGTCAAGTAGGTTTTTCATTAAGAAAATTTTTATATTCTGAAAGATAAACTCATATTCTACTTGTTTATTAAAAAATACTAACATTTTTGGCAATTTTAAGCATTAATTTAACAATAATATCAGTCCATTGCATGTACCAATAGCTGGCAATGGTTTTAAAATTATCATAAAAAGTATTTAAGTACTTACAAACATTTATTTATTATTAAAGTGATAGAATATTCATATTGTCGCAATATAAAATTAAATCAAATTGTTCATTTTAATATAAAAGAAGGTGCATAATGAAAACATTAATATATGAAACAAATGAATAAATGAGGTGATGAAGATTCTGTATTTTTATCTAAAGTTTGAATTTATTTCAAAGATAATTTTTTAAAATGTAAATTAAACTTTTTTAAATAATAAATACAAGTTTTGAAATTAAACTAACTTTAACTTATATTCATTTGAATTTGTCACTTGGAAGTATTTAACAGTGAAGTGATGATGATACTAATAATCTTTCCGAGTGAGGTTAAAAAAAATTGTAACTCGTGATTGTAACATTATTTTACGTTTGAACTAACTTCTCTCCAATTTTTTGTTTGATTTGTTTGATTACTTTTCAAGTATTACTAGTTTGAGGCATGCCGCATGGACTTACGTCCATGGTTTGAGGTTGTGAATGCACTTCTAAAAATATTGACAACATCCTAAATAATTATAAAAAATATTGAACAGTCTATATATCAAATAAGCTTAAAATTACATATTTAATCATTATTTACGATAATTGCAATTGAAACCTGCTAATATAATAATAAAATGTAAATGAACTGCTGACAGGCTCGCTTTTGGTCAAGTGGAAATTTTACGTTCCAATACGTAGCCGCGTAAATTTAGAATATAAAAATTATTAAAAACTGCATTTTTTCGTTTTATATTCATTAAAAATATTCTAAGGATTATAAAGCTGCTTTACTTATACCTAAAGACCCAGTATTTCGACAGTTATCATCTTAACACTGAATAGGAATTTCTTGCCTGTATGCTAAGAAATGCTTACCGACCCAAAGAGAATTTTACGACACTGACCAAACATTATTTTAACTTTAAAAACTTTAACATATTCATGAAATAAATTTAATATTGGATGCTTATTACTAAAGCTATGAAAATGTATAATTATATTAGCTTGATCTCACTTGTACAGCTCAATAAAAAATAAAATTCACGTTAGTGGCTACGTTATGGTACATGGCTAATAACTGGGACTTTTACCTTACTTAAATCGTATTACATACATATGTATATTGGCGTCTGCGCAGAACATCAGTAGTCAGGTTTGCCAACTTTATATTTGACATATTTATATTCCTAATCTCTAAATTAAAGGTTAGAAAATCGAACCTGTCAATACGAATTTAATATAATGTTGGCAAACCTGGGCACTGGTTTCTAAGCAGACTCGAGTATATAAATATATGTATGATGTAACACGGTTAAAGTATGTTTTGTTTTAGGTAACTTATTTTAGGTAAGGTGGTGTAAATGGCCTCATAGTTTAAGCGACGTGTCAATGACACAGGTCCGTTATCATCTTCAGGCAACATTTATTAAAATAAAAAATACACCAAGTAGTATATCACTTCGAATATTTTTTTATAAAAACAAACGTACAAACAAAACTAGATTAATAAATTAAATGACCTATTTTTGATTAATTAATTACTTTTCATTACATTGTAACGACGTCTAAATTTAAAAGTGTCATTACACTACTAATTTTATATCAAGACTAAAAAGAATAACCAATAATTGAGGTCGTTAACCTGAGTTGAGCGCATGATTATCGCCCAAAGTTCAATTTTCTAATTTTCATGCGTCAAAATATTTATCATCGACTAGCTATTTGACTTAAATTTCATAATTCGAATTATAATTTGATGTAATTTTTATTAGAATTATAATTAAAACTAACATCTAATTAATATAATTGTTTTTCGGCATAATTTTGATTTATCCGAAAAATTATTTATCCTACATTTTTTTCCTTAATAGTCATTTATCAGATGTATTGTTGTTCCGAAAAGTTACAAAAAATAATTTTTTTTTGTAATAAACGCACATTAATATAATTTTTAAATTCCAAACAATCATATAACCTAAAATTTATATAAAATAAGTACTGCTTGACATAATATTTATATCATAAAAATTTATTTGATAGATATAAATTGTATTTATCTAAATATTATTTAACGTAACATCAGCGTTTCGAATGCCAATCTGTCATAACTTTTAAATCGTCTAAATGCTGTTGAGCAATTACCGAAATTCTAAGTGTCCGGAATTTCGTTGTGACGATATATTATTTGACATAATCTCTATTTCTTCTAAATATCAATGTACATAGGTTCACGTGTATAAGACACAGGGGTAACACTATGAGTTGAAAATTAGTAAATATGTCAAAGGTGACCGATAGAGGCACTGTCTGTGCCTTGTGCCAATATTTAAAAAAATGCATGGGAGAACTCTTACAAAGACTATTTTCAGTATTGAAAAACTAATTCGCTAATGGCATATCTATTTCACACTATTCCTAAATACTTGTAGCATCTTTTTCAACTTTTAAATCAATGAAAAATATTGCTCAGTTTGAAATAATATATCTCCTAAATCTCCGAAATTCTAAGTGTCCTAAATTTCGTTCCGTCGATATATTCTTTGACATAATCTCTATTTCTTCTAAATACCAATGTACATAAATACAAAATCTGTGAATCGCTGTTTCATATTTTCCGCGCAACAGAATTGCCATTTCTCCTAAAATGCACGTGGCTACAGCCAATCAAATTAAAGGGAAATATTGAAACTCAAATTTGATTGGCTGTAGCCTTGTGCGGTTTAGAAGAAATGACAATTCTGTTGCGCGGAAAATATAAAATACCAAACCAACAGATTTGTACATTGATATTTAGAAGAAATAGAGATTATGTCAAATAATATATCGACAGAACAAAATTTAGGACACTTAGAATTTCGGAGATTTGGGAGATGTATTAGTTCAAAATTATTGAAGTGATTTTAAGTTATGTGATTTTTAGACAATTTAAAAATTATGTGAAATGCTAATTATTAATAACGATATTTAGGTTATGTGCATATTAGAGATTTGCCAGTTATGAATAAAAGTAAGTAGGAAAACAGAAATTATAGTAAATAATAAAACAGAATATTAAACATTCTAATAAATTGAAATTTGCCAAAATAAGAGTTATGCTCAACAGCATTTAGACGATTTAAAAGTTATGGCAGATTGTCATTCGAAACGCTGATGTTACGTTAAATAATAATTGGGTAAATACAATTTATATCTATCAAATAAATTTTTTATGATATTAATATTATGTCAAGCAGTACTTATTTTATATAAATTTTAGGTTATATGATTGTTTGGAATTTAAAAATTATATTAATGTGCGTTTATTACAAAAAAAATTTATTTTTTGTAACTTTTCGGAACAACAATACATCTGATAAATGACTATTAAGGAAAAAAATGTAGGATAAATCATTTTTCGACTAAATCAAAATTATGCTAAAAAACAATTGAGGAGTACTTTTTCAAAAGTTGATAAATCAACATTTTGTTATTTCGAGAAAATTAAACAAATGCAGTTTCGCACCTAACCCCTAGAGTTAATTATAAAGTAGAAAAAATATACGAAATTATTTATATACGAATGTTTTTTGCACTTACAGAGATTTATTTTTAATTAAAGTTTATAGTAATTAAGGAATTTAAAGGTTTTTGTAATTTATTCTAGGAAAAAAATAAAAATTTAAAATCATCTTGGTTAAGTCCAAGTTTTTTTGAAATTGAAAATTCTTTGGTAATAATTTTTTTTCTCGAATTTAACAGTGACAGATCGATTTGTAAGGATCCTAATATGTTAAATTTGTGATTATATCAACTTTTTTGGAAAATGGATTTATCAACTTTTGAAAAAGTGCTCCTCAATTACATTACCATACCGACCCCCCTCTGTTTCTCAGAGATCGTGTTACTAGTCAAATCATGAATACCATCGAAAGAACACTTTCATAACTCTGACATATTGACCATAGGTAATAATCTCTTGTCTAGGAATTTTACGTAAAATTAGTTTTTTGCAATAAAATTTTTTGTTTTTGACATATCTTGAATTTAAGTTAAAAGTGTTGAATTGAGTTCAGGAAAATTTAATTATAAGTTTTTTTGGTTGCTTATTGCCTCAACTTTAATACACTATAATATTCAAATTCAAACGCTTTCATTGATATGAATGATCGGCAAGACATTATGTATAAATAGTGGGCGTGGTCCGAAACCGACCCCCCCCCTTTTCTTGCATTGTAATTGTAACTAAATTATTTGTAATTACCAAATAATACCTACAAAAGTATTTTAATAAAATAACAATAATTAAGCTTAGATAATATAGCTTGTAATTAAGATCAGACTAAAAACACTCATTTTTTATTGTATGTAATGATAATTCTTTTACTCTTATTGTGAAAAAGGCCTTAAATAATGTATTTAAATAAAGTAAAAGTAATTTAAGTTGATTCTAGTTTGTTATTTTTCAATTCAAATTACAATAAAAGTTCAAAATTTTATTTGTTTTCGCTATTTCCTGTAATAAAAATAGGGGATCTGTTTCAGACCACCCTTTTTGAGATTGTGGAAAACGTCAATTTTCGATTTTCTCTCTGTATCTCCCACTTAATGAGATCTAGAGCCTCGGCAACCAGTGAAAACATGGAAAAATGATTCCTTTACTTAAAAAAATCTTGACCTCAACAATGAAACAAGTTTTTGGCACCTTTTTGGCTTTTACCTTTTAAGGGGTCGGTTTGGGACCACCCTCCCCTATTAATTAAATGTTAGTTTATTTATAATTCTAGTAAATAAAAATTATATGAAATTATAATTCGAATTATGAAATTTACGTCAAATAGCTAGTCGATGATAAATATTTCGACGTATGAAAATTAGAAAATTGAATTTTGGGCTAAAATCATGCGCCCCAACTTGAGCTATGACCTTATTAAAAAAATTGATAATCTGATATTACCTGATGGTTACATATTAATTTCTCTTCATGTAACGTCGCTTTTTACAAATGTAGGGAAGAATCGGGCAGCCCCGGCCCCTTAAGCTTTTTGGCCAATAAATTGTGTAAATATTTCAAGAACAATAACTAAATTGTTTCATGGTGAGGAAAAACACAATGGTGTTGTTGTATTAACATTTTTAATGCTTCCAATTTTTATTTTAATTATATAACTCACTAAAGTAACAACAAATTATGTCTTAAATAATTGTCAGATAATAATTTATGGATATCAATTAAAAAATAAATTCAATTGTGTCAGAAATTATATTATATTATACATACATACATACATACATACATACATATATTATACAGCTAGTGTCCGCGACTAGTTGATGGCCGATGCTACCCGACTCTCCCCTATACCTTTGAATTTATACAAAGTTTCGAACATAGAGTGTCTGCTTTTATGAACTGTAAAATCCCGTTGGATGGATTTGTAAATTGCTATATTTTTCTCTTCGAGGATCCTTGCTTTGTTTTTAACAATAAATATTATCAACAGATTGATGGCACCCCCTGTGGGTTCTCTCATTTTTCCAAATTTGTAAATATTGTGATGAACGACTTGGAACATGATTGTATAAATGTTTTAACATCTAAATCTAATGGTACCCCTTTATTTTATCTTCGATATGTGGATGATCCAATTTGTGCATACATAAAGACCCCATTGATTTGGTTATTAATATATTTAACTCTTATAATAGTCATTTACAATTCACTCATGAACTTGAAAAAAATAATCAACTTATTTTTCTAGATATTACTCTTAGTATTAAAAATAATAAACTTATTAATAATTGGTATTAGAAGCCAATTTCTTCTACCAAACTTATCAATTATTTTTCTATTTCAATTGTATTTCTAAATACAAATTCAACTCTATGTAATTTCTAGAAATTATCAATACTGCTTATCTCAAATTAAGGGGAGGTTACCGTTCTCAATGGTGAAAAATGCATGAAGTTTGGAAATTTTTTTTGCATAGATGGAAATATTTTTTAGATTGAGGTTTTTTTATCTAAATAGTACATAATTATATGAACTTTTTACATATTTATATTAAAAAAAATTAAAAATGGCGGCTGTAGCTTAATTTATAGATGACCCTATGCGCCGTATTTTTTTATGCGCAGTACATTCCACAGCCTCGCCAGGTTATGTGAACCAAAAATTACCGGAAAATTATTAAACTAGGATAAATTTAGGGGGCCTTATCGTTTTCCTTATTTTCAAAAACGTTTTTTTACCAAAATGGCGGCTATTTGAAGAGAAAACTCATTTTTTAAGTTTTTATTTTTTATTTTATGGGTCCAAAAAAATATTAAAAAAATTTTTTTTTAAAAAGGAAAACGATTAGACCTCCTAAATTTATCCTAGTTTAATAATTTTTCAGTAATTTTTGTTTTAGATAACCTGGCGAGGCTGTGGAACGTACTGCGCATAAAAAAATACGGCGCATAGGGTCATCTATAAATTAAGCTACAGCCGCCATTTTTCCCCTTAATTTGAGATAAGCAGTATTGATAATTACTAGAAATTACATAGAGTTGAATTTGTATTTAAAGTAACTTCCATTAGACAGATTGTTTAAAATGACGAACTTTTGTATAGTACAAATTTTAATAATTTGAATTTACACTTGACAGTATTTCAATTTCCTCGAATATTAACATAGGCGAATTTATAATTTAACGAACTTTTATTTATAGAATGTTCATGTAACTGAACTGTCACTTGAACAAATTTCTATATTACCGACATATTAAATATGCGAATTTTTATTTGGACGACATCTTATCATAGCAACGTGTTCCATTAATAAAACAAGGATGAAAATATGGCTAACTTTGTCTTTCTAATGGAACCCGACGCCATGGTAAAATGTCGATCAATTGAGAATTCGCATATTTAATGTCGATATAATATAGAAATTCGTACTAGGGACAGTTCGGTTACATAAACATTCTATTAAATAAAAGTTTGTTAAATTATAAATTCGATTATGTCAATATTCAAAGCAATTGAAATCCTGTCAAGCGTAAATTAAAATTCTTAAAATTTGTACTATACAAAAATTCGACATTTTAAACTATCCGTCTAATGGAAGTTACTTCAAACGCAAATTCAACTTTATGTAATTTCTCGTAATTATCAATACTGCTAACCTGAAATTCATTAAATAGAATTTCTATCTAATGGAATTTCCATAACCTTAAATTTCTGTTAATTAATTATTCTTTTAATTAAAAAGTATCTTTAAATAAATTTTTCACAAGTTAAATGTCTGCTAAATAAAATTTCGCTATATATGCAATTCTTTTAACAGCAGAGTTAAAAAAATAGAATTAATTAAAATAGTATTATTATATTATATATTATTATATAATATAATATATTAATACAGTAGAACCTCGATAACTCGAACCTCGTTAAGTCGAATTCCTCAGTAAGTCGAAAAAAATAGCATTCCCCTCCCGTTGAAGCCTTAAATACTCAATATCTCGAATTATTTTCAATTTTTAACTCGAAGAAAATATCATTTCCCTTGAGGTACTAATAGTGCATTTTTATACTCTATAACTCGAAGTTCGAAAAGCTGACTCTGTAAGTCGAATTTTCTTTACAAGAACAGATTTTTTTAAAATTTTTTCTTTTATTGTTATATTTTTATTAAATTTATTTTTCTAACTAAAATTATTATTAATTCGACATTTAAGTCGATTTTATATTTTATATTACTCTACAACTCGAAAAATGTACATTATAATTATGCCTCTGTAAGTCGAAGTTATGATCAATAAAACCTTTAT
Organism: Ganaspis brasiliensis; assembly: GCA_037103525.1. NCBI lineage: Eukaryota > Metazoa > Arthropoda > Insecta > Hymenoptera > Figitidae > Ganaspis > Ganaspis brasiliensis. Next base: position 59,258 of record JAZKLR010000564.1, read on the forward strand.
ATCTCGAAATCCTCGTTAAGTTGAAAACTCATTAACTCGAAGGTTTTAGCGTTCCCCTTGAAATTCGAGTTATCGAGGTTCTACTGTATATTAATATTTAGAGAGGAGTATCTAATCTGTGACTGGGTCAAAAAAACCTTCACCTCAAATTATATAGATTATATTATATATTATTATTATTATAAATAAAAATACAAATGAATTGAAATTTGAATAAATAAATATTCGATTAAATGGGAATACAAATATATACAAATACTGTGGGACACAAATTCTCCTACAACTAAGTTCGGATTAATCTGCTTCTATTAAATAACAGTTCTCAGCTGTGGATTTCGAAACACTGAAAATTCGGATTAAATATGTTTCGATACCTCCATGTAAAACTGTTCTTTCTTCGGGTAGCTGTTAATACCGTTCTATCTTTAAGTAGCTGTTAGTACAGTTATATCTCACTTTTTTTTATAACCTTCTTTGAACCTTTTATTCGTTGGATTTTTTGATAATAGTGTTTAATTAACACATTTTGTTATTGATAATATACACAAGAAACATACCTAAAGTAGATGTTAATAATAATATCCCTAAATTAATCAATACTTCAAAAAATTGAAAGCGATTAAAGTTGCAAAAAAGGTTAGCCAAAACAATTCAGATAGAGCTCTACTAACAGCTACCCTAAGATAGAACAGTATTAACAGTTACTCGAAGAAAGAACAGTTTTCCATCGAGGTATCGGTTTATGGTATAATAATGTGCCCGCTCCGGTAGATTAGGCAAGAAGGGAGGGTTAGGAGATATAAGAGTATTGTTGCAGATGGATAAAGTAGAAAATTGAACGATAAGGTGCTAGCACAGATGGAAAGTTGGAAGTGGAAGATAAGAAGATTTAAAAGTGTGTGGAAAGTGTAGAAGGTTAAGTGGGACAGACAAGGTGGAAAAAAAATCGAAGGAGGATCGTCTGAAGTAAAAGTGTTGGAGAAGAAAATGGATGAGATGGGTAGAAGAATGGAAATGTTTGGGACGGAGAAAAGGAAAGTAAAATTAGTGATCAGAGCTTAAAGGTCGACAGAAAAGATAGAAAGAAGAAAGTGTCCAGGTTGCTAGCGGAAATTGGTGCAAGTGTTGTGGTAACGGAAGTAAGGGGGTAGAGGGAGAAAAAGAAGGATTTGGACGGTGGAGTTAGAAGTAAAGAGCAAAGATGGGAGGTCATGAGAAAAAATGCAAGTTAAGGAGAAGAGAGGTAAGAATAGGCGAGGATTGTAGAGGTAGTAAGAGAAGAAAGGGAACAAGTTTTTGGCGAGTTAAGGAGAAAGGAATAAAAAGAGACGGAATAAAAATTGCGTTTTGGAATGTTTCGGGATTAGCGAATAAGGAGAAAGGTTTTTGGAGGACGTTAGGTGAATGGGACATAGTGATGTTCAGTGAAACGTAGGTGGACGAAATAAAGTGGAAAATGGTAAAAGGAAAGTTACTAAAGGAATTTAAGTGGAGCTTTCAAAAGGCGAAAAAAGAACATAAAAAGATAGGAGTTCAAGCGGAATGGTCTCAGGAGTTAGGTTAGGTGTTAAAGAGAGGAAGATAGAAGGGGGTAAAAGTGGGAAGGAGTAATGGTAAGAAAAATAGAATTTGGGAAAGAGGACTTAACAATAGTGGGGATGTATAGAAAAAGAGGGAAGACGAATGGTTGGAAGATATTAGAAGAGTAGATGAAAAAATTTAAGATAATTAAAAGATTGAAAGCAGGAAATGAAACGGATTTGGGACATTTCCCTGTGGTGCTTGAGCTAAAAAGGAGATGGCGAAGCAGGGTAAGAAGTGGAGGGGTCGGAAAGGGAAGAAGGCAAAAAATGGGAAAATGGAAGATAGATAGGTCTGTAGGCGGGGCTGAATATGGGGAGCTATATTTAGTACTCCTGTCTCTAGTCTTCTTAGGCACGAGTTAGAGGAAGGAGGGGTTGATTATAAGGTAAAAAGACTGAGAAGGCCAATATAAGGAGTTAGAATGAAAATAGAGGCGGAGGATGAGAAGGAGGAAGAGGAGGGAAGGAAAGCATGGTGGGAAAAGTAGAGGAGGGCAAGGAGCTTTGAGTAAAAAATGGATCAAGGGAAATGTAGTAAATTAGCCCAAATATGTTGGGGCTTGGTAAAGGATGGAGAAAGTAGGTAATAAAGGGACTGAAAGGATGAGAGAAAGAACGGTTGGAAGCTTTGGGAGAAAGAAGAAAACGAAGAAGACGAGCGAGGAGTCGGAAATAGAGAGATTGGGTAGAAAGGGCAGGAAGGAAAGATGAGTAAGGATAGTAGAGTCAAGGTACAACAGATGGTACAGGATGGTGAAGGGAGAGGGGATTCAAAAATACCTTAAAAAGATGAAAAAGCAGGCAAAATAGAGCAGAGTGTGTAAATTCAGACTGGGGGAAGGAGTTAGAGAATGTAGATATTGAATGGATGAGCAAGAGAAACTGTATTCGATGTGTGGGTTTGAGAGAGAATATTGGTCGCATGTATCAGAAAGCTTTAAGAGAAATGTAGATGCTGGAAAAATTGTGGAGGAGAAAGTGTGAGGCTACGTGATGAAAACGGACAAGGGAACAGATGAATGACAGTGTGTCAAACTCGTGGGTAGCCGCCCTCCCCCTATTATTCCTCTACACACCACTACTGATTACTACTGACTACTAATCAGTAGTAGTGCGCAGAGTACACTGAAAGAAGAGAGGTTATGCTGTTGCACCTTCGGAGGTTTCGTATCGCACTTTGACGTGAGTTCAGCTACACACTCCACAGGGTCGTGTAACGCGCCTCTGAGAGCGCGCAACAGACCCCAAACAAGGCAAGCAGTGCACTTTTCAATGAAAGCGTACTGCTTGCCTTGTCTGGGGTCTGTTGCGCGCTCTCAGGGGCGCGTTACACGCCCCTTTGGAGTGTGTAGCTGAACTCACGTCAAAGTGCGAAACAAAACCTCCGAAGGTGCAGCAGCATAACCTCTTTTCTTTCAGTGTAGTCATAGTGGGGAAGGCGGCTACTTACGAGTTTGACACACTGATGAATAAATGAGCTAGAAAGAATGTGGAGAGAGAGAAATGAAGGGTTAAAATAAGGAAGGGAGGAAATTCGTAGATAAAGCCAGAAAGGACTAAAGGAACACGAAACGAAATCCCGGGCTCTGGCGACTTAAGGCGATAGATTTAAGTAATAATTGTAAATAAGTTAAGAATGTATTAAGTTAAGGTAATATTGTATTTTGGATTTATGCCAAGAAAGAGAGTGTGTATAGAGTGTCAAATTCTGCAACAGCAGAAAGTGTAAATAAATATAATTATCTTGTGCTTGAAGTGTTATACTAATTGGTGTATTATTCATTTAAATAAACGTAGCCTGAAGATGATAACGAACCTGCGTTATCGAAACGTCGCTTAAACTATTACGAAAAAATGAAACTTTGTTTATTTTTTTGTGCATACCTTCCATTGATCAAATTTAATTTCATCAATATATTCAAGTTCTAAATAAAATGAGACCAAGGCAGTGGTGGTTTGATGTGGTGATGAATAGGTCGATCGCACAGTGGTCCAAACCCAAAAATCTTTCGTTAAATTTCATTTTGTTAAATCTTGCATTGTTTGAACCTTGGATTTGGATAAAAAGGGGTTGAAATATGTATAATGTATAGGTTAGGGTGGTTCAAAAACACCCACGAAAAGAATTTTTGAAATATTATATTCCGACCCTCCTAGATTTGATCCAAGTTAAGGGGGAATATACAGTTTTGATCGACCAAATTTGTCTCGATTTTTTTTACAAGATAATAATTATTTATTAAAAAACTATTTATACCATTCAATTGCACATATTTTAAGGTAGTAAACAATATTTTATTATATTAAATTATTTGAAAATAGTGGACGTAAACGCTGTTTTCCTGAAACGCCTTTTTTTTAAGGTGTCTTGCGGTGGACATGATAAGTCGAGAATGCTTCATCTGAGATCAAAATCCCAAAAAAATTCAGTAGTATATTGCAATATCTAGGGAGTGAACGAAGGGTTTGTCAAAATTTGAAATTAAAAAAAAATGGCGACGATTTTACCAAGAAGTTCGATTTTTGACACTTTTAAATATTCGATTTTTTGCTCCTAAAATTTTTTTTTTAATTTTAAATCCTTTGTTCACCCCCTAGTTTATGAGATAATTAATAAGTAGTAGTAATTTTGTGTTGATCAGGTTGATAGTTTTTGAGTAATAGTGTTCACCTCAAAGGTACTTTTGTAAAAACAAGATTCTGAGATAATCGCGTTTAAAGTTTTGTAGTTTTCGTATTTAAAATTAATTTTTTTCTACTTACATCGAGTCACCAATTTCAGAGCCGTATAATATTCCTTCTGTGTCCTCTGCAGCCTCAAAAACATCCATTTGAAAATAAATGGATACTGACCAGCAGCTGCATGATCCGACTGTCGCTGCGCGTGTAGTCTTTAAATATTTATAACGACAGTTCTAATGCCCCGATCGTTATAAAATTTACTGAGAGTATTCTTAAGAAGATATACTTTAAGAGTATGCCAAAAAAAATGCATTTTTTTGGTCATTCACAACTGTATGTTCCCCCTTAAACAAAAATACCCCTATTTCTTTTTCTTTTTATTAATCAAGAAATATTTAGATATCGCTCAAAGATCATGAAAATTATTATTGTTTCTCCGTGAGAAAAACGCACTTTTTTGTAAATTTCCTACAAAAATCCTCAAAAATCACTCAAATTAGTAATCCATTGGATCAGTTCTTAATAAGTATTTAAGAAACAGTATAACATAATTCTTTTAAGACCTAATTCATTTCAAATAAAACAGGCTGGACATGGTCGAAATTGAAAATAAATTTTATCTCCAAAATGTTCTTTTTTAAAGAAATCTAGACTACAGGGAATTTTTTTGTTAAGCGGAAAATTTTTTTTCATGGTGTGGTAAGGATTTTAATTCTAAAAGTCTGAACCGTTGATTCATTATTTTTGGAACTGAAAGAGTTTTAAGTTCTCTTTACAACTCCATTGGAAAATTACAAAAATGTTTTAAATTTACAAAATGGTGGCCGTTTTACTAAAAAAAAAGTTTGAATTAATATTACTCAAAAAAGTTCTTACTTAAAAGTTGTTCTTCTTCAAAAAATGTAAAACAAGTTTCTTTTGATATTTTTCTTTATTTTTTGGTTTTTCAACAAATTCCGTTAAAATTCGATTTGTTTAATAATAGAAAATCCGATATTTTCACGACTTCAGTGAGTGAGATTTTATTGAAAATTAGTTGTTGTTAGGGGAGAGTCGGATAGCCCCGGACACTTAAGCTTTTGTAGTTATAAATTGTAAAATAATGTTCATAAAACTAATGTTTCAGGTTTTTTATAAGTTTAACATCATTAGTAACACTTTTAAAAAGCAATTTTAAAAAATAAACATATAGGAATTAATAAAATTAAGGAAATATATTACGCTAAAAATGGTTATAAAAAAAAAGTGTCGGGTAGCTCCGGACACTCAGAAAATTGTTAATTAAAAATTTTAAAAAGTACTTTTGAAGTAGAATACCTGATTTGTAACTATTATTTATACATTTCCTATACTTTTATTATGGATTAAACACTTCTTCTTAATCTTATATATTTCGAAATTAACCAAATATAAACATTAAAATTTTATTCTGACAGAAACAAGTGACTTCTATTATGTAAATTATGTCTGGTAGTATACGACAAAATATGTCCGTGGCTACCCGACGATGATATATTTCAGTAAATTTGCTATAAAAAGAAAGAAACTTTAAATGAACAAACAATATTAACAGATTTCATTGTCTGAAAGTACATTTAGGCATTGCTGAAAAGAAAGAAGATTCTATTTGACATTTTGAAGTAAAAATTGTACATTAAATATGGTCTTAAATTCTTCAAAAGTCATTGATTTGAAAGGAAGTGAACATGAAAATACGATTTTCTATTAATCCCATTAATGACAATAGACCATATTTTCAAAATTACATTTGATGAACATTTTAAACGATACAAATGTGATTTTAGACTTAGAAAGTAATTGGTTTATTCTATTTCACATGTGTCCGGGGCTGCCCGCTGTCCGGGGCTACCCGACTCTCCCCTACTGAAATGTCAGAAATTTTTTGTTATTGAGCAATGCAATTAAGTGAAATTTACCATACTTGTCAGTGAAATTGTTAAGTATTTTCTATTGATCATTCTGTAAAATATTAATTACATTCAGTCCTTTTCAACTGATCTCCAATGCAATTTCACTGATTAAAATCGTGAGAAGAGAGTCACTGAAACTCAGTGAATTTTTCACTTATTCAGATTTGTTAAGTATTATTCTTTGCTTCAACTGAATTAGAGTTTAACAACTATTCAAAATGTAGTAATTTATACTCGTATAGTACTAGCATAATATATTCCAAAGATATACATGGTGAGTATAGTACTAGAAAGCTAGTATCTGGATCCTCGGAAATAATATGTGATATTTTATATTCGCGATATCTACACTCGTTATTATTACATTACACACAAAAATATCAATTCTAAAGTAAGCACCAGCGTAGTTATTAATTATTTACATGTTGCCATAAAAAAACACAAAAAGAAAACTGCAAAATATTATTGTTACTGAAGGTGAAAAATATAAATATAAGCTTAGAATCGAATTTTAACGAAATTTGTTGAAAAAACAAGAAATAGAGGAAAATGTCAAGAGAAACTTGTTCTATATTTTTTGAAAAAGAACAACTTTTAATTGAAAATATTTTTGGAATTTAGTGTATTTTTGATAATTTTTTTGATATTTTTCTTTAAAAGAAAATATGCAGACAATTCTCACAAAAAATTGCAACTAAACAAAAATTTGGGTTTTTGAGTAATATCAATTCAAATTTTGTAGTAAAACAGCCGTCTTTTTGTAATTTTAAAACTGTTTTTTAATTTTCCAATAAATTTTTAAAGAAGACTTAAAACTATCTCAGTTCCAAAAAAATGAATAATATATCCTAATTACCTACTTATAAAGTTATTACACTTATAAGTAAAGACAGGAACTTTATGCAAGTCACGTAATCGCATAATGTTTCAAAATTGAACATAAATTTTGTCTTTTCATATTTATGAAGAATCTGCGTGTAGGGTTCTAAAATGCTCGAGCATTTACGTTGAGTAAATGCTTTTGAGCATATGCTCAGCATTTAAGGTTAGGTCGAGCATTTATTGAGCATTTTCGAGCATTTAAAGCATTTTCATTTTTTGGTAATTTTTAAGCTTTTAAAGGTTTTAGTATCATTAATAGTCTTAAGTGAACAGTGAAAAACTACTAAATGTTGAATTAAATAAATAAGTGATTTCTAATTAGGGGAGAGTCGGGTAGCCACGGCCAAGGGGTAGCCACGGCCACACATATTATTTATAAAACTACATTACTTAAAAATATTTACATTAAAGTTTTTGATTGTGAATAGATTCATGATATAAATTCCAAAATATATGTTTAATTGATCAATTTATATCAGAAATATGCAAGAATGAAAATTTCGGCAGTAAGATGAGTGTCATCTTATAAAAATAGACGAACCTAATTATCAAATACTTTTATGTTTTCTAAGCATTTGAATTAAATATTTTACTGTTTCATAAAGCTGAACTATCACTTTATATATGATTACAATTTACTTATTTAATTTTCTAATAATTTGGGTATAAATTAACTTTTTCTAAAGGATAACTTGTCGTCTAGCGCCGGCCACTTTAAATACGGGTATCTCCGGCCAATATTTCTATGCAATCTTCATTTGTTTTTCATTTATTTTGAAATGTAAATAATTCAACTAACCAATTTTGACATATTGTCTAATTTTCGGATTCTCACAATATGGGTAAGTTTCTTTTATTTTATTGCAAATATGAAAACATTTATATTATTTTTATTGTGTAATATAGTTTTTTATACTTTATATTAAGGTTTTAATTGATTTTTAGTTGTGGCCGGAGGTACCCGACACTCCTTTGAAATAACCAACATTACACTATATTTTAATTTCCTTATATTTCGAATATTAAGCGTTTCTTTCATGAATAATTAAATTCTAAGTGTAGATTAAGGACTCAAAACTATATTTACAAATCAAAACATACATTTCTTTGCATATTTTAGAAATAATAACTGAAATTCCTTAAGGGACCGGGGCTGCCCGACTTTCCCCTATGTTATTTTCAGTAAAAAAGTTATGCAAATACGAATAAAATATTAAACTATTCATACCCAGAAAAAAAAAACTTATTTCGATAAATCTAACTAGAAAATATTTATTTTTCAAATTTTCTAAACATTTTTAAACTTCGGACCAGACTCATAGTCACTTATAAATATGCGTAATAATGGTCAAATATGTGTAAATAAAGGAAACAGTCTGTTAACGTATTATATAAAACAAATTTCTGCTTCGGGACATAGAGGTTAAATTTTTATAAATACTCAGTAAATGCTCCGAGCACAAAAGACTCGAGCATATGCTCGTGCTCGAGAGCAATGCTCAGAGCACGTAAAATCGTTTAGAACTCTAGATCTGTGCAACATTTTTTTGATTTCTAATTGCATCAAAACTCATAATTATACTTATAATGCATAATTCTTTTTTATTGCATAATTTAGTATTATCCGCATAATCAACGCATAAACTCTAGGTCAAATAGTTTGGAAGATAAGGGGGGGGGACACGTTTTTTTTGAAAAAAAAAAGTTTTTCCTTGACAACGCTATGACCATCACGTCCAAATCATGTTCTCTATGTTTTTCCTGAACTCTACTCGCGAAAATACATATGTGTACCAAATTTCAATACTCTAGGTCAAATAGTTTAGGAGATAAGGGGGGGGGGGGTAAATAGGCATTTTAATACATTTTTTGAAAAAAATCTTGTTATTTTCTTGACAACGCTATGAACATCACGATCAATCATGTTCGCTATATTTTTCCTGTAATCTACACGTGAAAATACATAAGTGTACCAAATTTCAACTCTCTATCTCAAATAGCTTGGCCGCTAGGGGGGGGGGGGGGAATGGTTTTGGGCGACGGACAAACGAGTGAAAACATAAGGGTTCCGTTTGGACACTTTGTGTACGGAACCCTAAAAAACGATAAAAATTAAAAAATCTTGAGAACAAAAAATATTTTTAAAAACTACGTTTCAAGCCAATTAAAATGCTGTTTTAACTTTTAAAATCGGTTAAGAAGATCTCGAGAAAAATATGTTTTCATTTTGCACTATTAAAAATTTCAATCACTAATAACTTCGAAAAAAAAAATTTTTTGTTCTAATAATTTTGGAGCCTAATTTACATAGTTTAAGGATAACAAAAATGATGTCTCATTAGAAACAGAATTTTTATAATTAATTTTAGCCGATCCGCTTGGCAAAGCCTGACCCAATTATCAGTTGGGCATGAAATTAGAATTTTATACGCGATTTTATTTACAGTTATTTCTGATATTTCTAAACATATACACAAATTGCAATTTTTTAATTTGACTTTAAAGGTTTATTACTTTTCTTTTAATAATTAATTTATTAGTGTATCTTAAATTTTGTAAAAGAATACCACTCACTTAACTGCTATTACTTTTTTAAAAGCATGTCTTTAAATAGACTGTTGGACCAAAATTTTCTCACTGTAGTATTCATTAGGACTCATTTATTTATTTATTTGCTCATATACGGGCTTACAGAAGAATTGCCCTTTCGTACATAGTACTAAATATATATACAATATATATACATATACATATGTATAAAAAAAGGAAAAAACTTATAAATGAAATTTTTTTAAAAACCTATTTAAGTTCTTAGAGTATCCAATACTATTTTTAAGTATGTTTTATTTTGAGAAATTAAATATAACAGAATATCTTGAAATTAAAAAAACACGAATTAATTTTAACCTCGATAATTTCAAAGTTTTAATTTGCACTTTCGGGCCTTTAAAAAGCCCATTTAAAAGTCAAATTTCTTATACAATTCTTTTTTTCCGTAGTTCTGTTATTCCGTCATTCGTCTTAATGGATATCCAGAGTTCTACGGTAGTAACATACGTTTACCAGTTGGTTGGCGACGAAGTTAAGGTGGAACGGATAGAATACAAAAAGAGTTAAATTCTGCAAAAAGGCCTGATAATTTTTTGATGGAATTTTTTCCGAATTATTTATGTAATAATTAATACTGTTGGATTGTTTACCTTTTAACAAGTGAATTTAATTTGGTAAATTATGAAAAGATTTATACAATAGCGTATTAACACGCATAAACTTCTAATGTAAATACGAAAATGTAAAAAAGACTATCTGAGAATGACAAATAGTAATAAAAAAATCTCAGATTTCAGATGTCAGTATAAGATTTTATCACTTACATGATTTTTAAATCTAGTTATTTTATCTAATGAATCAATATATACTACTTAATAAAATAATTAGCGAAAGTGAATTATTATTATTATTGTATGGATAAGATAAATAATATGTTATATAATAATTTCCTTGTAAAACTGAAAAAAACATCTCGATTTCTTTACTTTAGTTTAACTTCATTTTATTGTGATTCTTAAATTGTTAGAATAATTCACCTTTTGTATTACCAGAGTATGTTATCAGAGACCCTAATTTCTGATAAAGTTATAAAAGTAATTCAGGTTACTTATGTTAGCTATTCTTATTTATCTTGATTTTAAAGAGTTTAAGTTTTTGTTGATTATGTAAATTTAATAAAGTGAATGAAATCTTGACATTGAAAATAAATTTCAACATTGTAATAAACTTTTGGACAATGATATACCTGGTTTAGGAATAAGTTATGTTTTAAGTTTTTAATTTTAGTCGATTTTCAATTTAGATATAGTTTATAATGTTTATATTATTAGGTATGTATTTATGTAACTACAAAAATATATAATCACATTAAAACTCGTAAAATTGTAAAAAAAACGCAATGTTTCGTATACAAATACAAAAATGGTGGCCTGTAACTCGCAAATACTAATTTTTAACCAGTTTAAGGTATTAAAAATACATAATTATCGTTTAAAAGAAAAAAAAAAAAAAAAAACTTTAGCGGATAACTGAAAATTTAAATAATTTAGGTTTGGATAATCGGGTTTCTGCTTGAATTATTTTCAAATGGAGAACAGAAGTTTTTACTTTAAAAAATAAGTCAGCGTCAGAGATTTTCAAATTTAGGTACCCAAATGGATATATTTTACTTCTTTAAACACAGTGACGAACCGAACAATGAATTTACACTAAGAAGGATTATAATTTAAAATGAGTCTCTTTAAGTCATCTTCCTGTTACTGTTTCATAAGACTTGTTTCAAATAAATGAAAAGAATCGTAATTTCTTGTTCCCTTTCACTCTGAATACGAGATATCATGATGATAAAAATCATGAAAATGAAATTGATTCCGAGGTCATCATCACTGCCTGATTTTTATTCCTGCAGGTAGGTATTATTTACGTTTAACTTTCCGCGATAGATCCAAAGCATCTGTTTACGACTTTCCATGTTTGCAATTTTCCAAGCATGCAGTTTGTCACGTACGTACACTATGACCTGCATTTGAGTGACTAGACGTGTATTTTCTCAATGTTTACGTCTGTTTTAATGTAATTATAATTTCCGCGTATCAGTCAATTTATCTATTTATGTACAAGACATGAACTTTTATCATCACCTACGCTTGGCACTTGGTCCAGATAAAAACTGCAGCTTCACATAATCACCAAAGTATGACCCTTTCCTGCGAGGCAGCAGATAAGATACATAAATGATGATAGCAGAAGCAGATTTAAATATTAAAGCTTTTAAAATTTTTCAATTTTATTCTGCAGCTTTAAAATCAGACTTGTTTAAAATGAATGAAAAGGTCTGGATTTTATAATTTTTCTCGTCATGATATTATCTTGTATTCAGAGTGAAGAAAAATAAAAATTAAGATTCTCTTCATTCATTTGAAACAAATTTTAATATTCGTATAAATTATGATTTTAGCAACTTATTTTACAGGTACATAAAGTGTAAATGACATTTTATAATTTAAATTATTTTTATAAATATAAAACAATAGATAAATATATTTTTGAATTAAGATAAGTGTGAATTAATAATTATCTTGAATTTTGCAAATATACTTTTTAAAATAGCTTGAAATGTAAACAGACAATAAACACCTTTCTGCTTCTGTAATCAAGGTGTTCTGGTCAGTAGTGCATTTGAAATTACGTGCTTAGAACAATGTTTCCTTGTAAACAAGAAAAAAATTATTTATAGAAGCAAAAATAGATTAAATGTATAAAAAATCCCGATTCCTTTTTAACTTGATGTAGAAATTGATAAATATTGCTCCAAGTATTTTTAAGTGTTGATAAAATGATACATTGAAAAACTAGTCATTAAATTAAAATAATGACAAAATATTCTGTGTAAATAAAAGTAAACATTTTTAAAAATTATTTTAATTATATTTCAATTGACATTATTCAATAAATTTGGATTTTAAAATATACATTTATATTTATATATTTTTTTTGTGTATAAAAGAAGAATACAATTATTTTTTAATAAGAGTAATTTGTGCCAAATATTTGATTCCGTGAAATTGATGATTTTCTTCTACAATAAATTTTTTTGTTAATATATTGCTTTTGGTTTCACACGAAAGCCCTATATTCTACAGTAACAAATATTTTTTAGATCAAATTCAAAACATTTGCTGAATAAAATCATCTGTCAACTTTTTTCTTTTATGAAATGACGCAATTAACGGTCTACAGAAAAGTGAATAAAATTAATTACGTAAAATATTCGTTGACTTAGTTGAGAAGGCTTATCTATACCGCAGAAAAAGGACACGTGCAAAGAAGCTTGTTATTCGTTAGGGTGCAAGTGTATTCGCTGGCCTGGGTGTAATAAAATTAAAAAACAAGGTAGAATTGAATGCGCTTGCGCTAAAAGAGCGTCTGTCGCGAGGCAGTCACAATAGAAAAGGACTCGGCTTCGTTGTTTATGTTTAGTTTAATCCGAACGCTGGCAACATACGTACACGTGAATTTTGAATACTTAGTGAAACAACAATTTTGTTGTGTTGTGTTTTGATAAAACAGAAATATGGCTACTAATCTTTTGAGGATGGGTCTACGTTCTGTAGTTTCAAAGGGAGTTTTTGAAAAAAGATCTATTACAACTATTGGAAACGCCCTTGTGGAAGTTGAGCGGCGTCTTGTACAACCACTTACAGTAATTATTACAAATTTAATTATTTTAATTAAATTCATTATCAATCAAATTAATTTTGCACATTTTTTTTTTAATACAATGAGAACCAACTTTTAGCTCTGAAAAAAGTTTCCATTTCTTTGCTATTTTACGTTTTTAGTTAATAAAAGAAAAATTAAGATTTATTAAGAGGAGACGTGATTTTGCAAATCAAGATCTGTTCTGGATATGTATTAATTTGTCTTGAAAGATACATAAAAAGTACTTTTGTCCTTGTAATAAATGTTGTTACCCGTATAAAAACAAAAAGTCAAGGCAGTCGAGAATGAGAGAAGCCTCCAAATAAAAAGAATTAAAAAATAGTGGAATAAAATAAAATGCATATTTATAATACATAAATAATTGTTATTATATTAATTTTCATAAGTTTTTTGTTTTATTACTTGCGAAGTTCAAGGCTAACAGATACTTCTAGGATACCACGGGCCAATGATCCCTAGTTATATAAATAGAAAGTTGTAGACCTAATTTATTAAACTAAAATTATATTCCAAGATGAGTATTATTAATTCTTGCCTGTTTAACTGGAAATCAAAACTTTCAAGATTTAAGTTTGAGCTTTTCACTTTATGCAAACCATTTTCTAATTAATTTTTTAAAGAATTAATAAATTTTATTGCATGTCAAGAATTTATCTATTTCTTCTATTTACTTTGTTATATTTGTTTTTACATTCAATAATATTAATTTATTTAGTTTTTGTGGTAGATGTCCCTCTTGACTTTTAGAAATCGGTAATGAGTTTAAATTAGCAGGCTTCTCATAAGCTTACAAAAACATATAGTTTAAAAAATCCTACCGGTTTGCAACCGGTTGAACTACTTTCAAGTTTAGGATAATGAAAAATCAGGTTTGGAGAATAAATCTACTGAATAGAAAAGATGAATCTTCTATTTCTATTATTTATTTTAATGAACTATGACACATTGTAATTTGATTTAGAAAAATTGATCCACGATAAAATTCGTATGCTTCGTCATAAGAACAACTTTTAAGATTAGATTAAATAAAATATTGAGATCATTTAAATAGTTAACTGGAAAGGGACTACGTGACAACTTGCAGATACGTTACGTTATACGTATATGTGGGGCAAAATTTCTGTACCGATTCAACTGAAATTTTTTTTTTCTCAGATCAGGCTTAAATTTGCACTCAGTTTAACCTTAGGGATGAGTTCTTGAGCCACCAAGCATTGCTAGATTTGATCAAAAACTGTGTGGAAGGGAGGGGGGTCAAGTTTTTGATGTATAGAGCGAGCATACTGCTTCTTGGTCACTCGTAACTTTTATACGGAAAGTCGCACATTTTTTTACCAGTATATATTTGGAAAGTTTTTCCCTGCTTTTTCAACTGGTAGAAAAAAAAGAAAAATTATAAAAAGCTACATTCAACAAAGCCCAAACATATAATATTTTTAATGAATAAATATTAAGTAAATAATTCTATGCGTGTATTTAACTAGGATCATATTTTACATGCTTTCTCTACCAAATGTCTTTCTTTTTTTTTATCTTTATTAAAAAGCAATAATATTTTAGAACTGCTATCTGCAATTTACAGGGTATATACTGTCACTGAGTTACTTCAATGCCAACATTACAGCTGTTCAATATGTAACTGTAACTGTGTGTGACTTTTTATTTTTTATAAAAATATGATTCTTATTTTGTGCTGTTTCTGTGTAATGTATTGCATTACAGAGATTTCCATTTTTCAAAAAAGATTAAAATGATTTAAAATTGTTTTACTGATTTTGTTTATTGGTTTATTAATAACCTAAGCCGATTAGGTGTAGCAATAAAATCAATTTGTGATATGATTTCTGGGCAATCGATATTACTGTTACCGTCAAATGGGGTAACTTCGGAGACTTAAAATTTTGCTTCTATTAAGAATTGAACACGTAATTTAAATGTTTATTCATTAAGAAACATTATTAAAACTATTTGATCCAGGTATTTTAAGTTTTTAAGATAAATAAACAGCAGGTTTAAAGTGTCCGGAGTTTCCCCACCTGTCCGAAGTTACCTCATTTGACGGTAATGATTTAAATAAGAAAAGTAAATCCGTGTGTAAAAATCTAGATTTCATAGACGGAACTCTGTGTGTTAGTATTACCTTTGGCTCTGTATCTGGGAAACCATAACAGTTAGAATAATGTTTTTTTTACAAAATTATAGGTTTCTCAGTGGGACAAATTACTACGTACGTTTAAACCCGATCGATCAATTCTAACTAGTTTAATTTACATTTAACATTTTTGAAACAATCGTTTTTTAGCAAAATTGTATATATATACTTTTTTTTTTAAAAAAAGTTCAATTCAATATTCTACCCTTTTTGTTTTTTGAAAACGGATAAATTGAGGTTAATATTTTATAAATCGATTATTTTGAAAATCCTACTGTTTTTTAAAATTTTATTCTTATATTTAGTTGCTTGTTTTAATATATTTTCATCAACTTGTAAGTGATTGGCACATTCAAAAAATTAATACAAAAAATTACTTTCTAAAAATAAATACTTGTGGAACAACTTGGCTGGGGCTTACATCATTATATTATAGGGCCTCTTCGAATTTTTAATTCAAGGGCAGAAAGAATTTTGTTTTTTAGTCAATATTAATATTAGAAATATAGTATACTCCGGTAAGGAAAGATTCATTAACTTAAATTAGTATAAATTAGGTTACTAGAGACAATTTTTTTGGCAACTAGCTTTTGAGCCCACCTTTAGCGGGCATCGAAATCTAGTGGTGTGCCATCAACAGTATTTTTTGATAAAAAGTATTTTTTTACAAAAAGCATTTTCTGAAAGAAAGTATTTTTTTTACAAAAAGTATTTTCTGACAGAGAAAGTATATTTTGCCAATAAGTATATTTTCTTACAGATAGTATTTTTTGACAAAAAATATTTTCTGACAGAAATTATAATATTAACAAACAAAAAAGAATTATAATTCATAGTTATTTTCTGTTATCTTATGATATATTTTTAATTTTAAAAAATGTTTCAGACAAAAGTTGTAGATATAATAAAAATAACTCATTAATATAAACGAAACTTATATTGATTAGTTTGCATTTAACTATCAGTAGTTGACGACGTGCGCGGTCATGGAAATTTCAAATGAAAAAATTTGTTTTTAAGAAATTTTATCTGAATTACAGTGTAAAAAACTCGCTGATATATTAAATGTATATATTAAACTCATTTGTGATAATTTCTACTGATAATAAACATTGTAAGATCGAGTATTATCGACATTGCCCAAGTAAACTAGAATTTAATAATTTAGTTTAATAAACAAACCTAATCGAAACAAAAAAAAACGTTTACTTATTTTTTATTTATACATAATTATCTTTACGCTTGAATTCAACAAAAAATAGATAAAACTATGATACCACAATTCTGGCTAGTAATATTGTTAATTTAAATAAAGTATAGTTAAAATGAAATTTGAATTTGGTAAGTTTCTACTCTGGAATTTTAAATTACAAAAACAAAAATTCTTTTAGTAAAAGTGATGTTTTAAAAAACTTTTTAATATAGCAGATGTAATAATAAAATTCTTTTAACTTTTGTAATGATATATTTCGACTTGGCGTTTCTATTTAGTTTTTATGCGCTACTTGCGAAAAATGGTATTAAGTACCGTTTCGTTCATTGGCCTCGAGATAATGTTGTGTTTGCCAATAAAAACTTGAACGATTGATACGATTGATTACAGGTGAACAAAATGACACCTTTATTTTTTCAAGACTTATCTGTTTATAATTAGGTTGCACCTGTTTATAATTTCAGAATAAATTTTGTTTATATAAAGAAAATAATGCAAAATTTATTTATACAAAGATTATGGACAAATAAAAAATAGTCGCAAAACATTAAAATCTTGTTTTTATATTAATTAACAATTGTAATTATCTTTAGATAATTATAGACTGTTTATGATTGTTACATGAAGATTGTTGGATGAATTAAATGTAATAATTGTCTTGGCGTTTTTTTATTCAAGAAACTTAAGCAATTTTAAAAGAATCAATTTTATGCTGTTGCTTATTCTTTAGTATACAGTTTATGTTGAGTCGCAAAGACATGGCAGGAACAAGTCCATCGGGTGAATGTGCTGCATTGAACCACCTATGTCTCACTTTCACAATTATGTAAAAAACGCTGGCTCAGTATATGAAACTGAAAAAAATTCTTTTTTGTACCACTTCTCGTTGGAAACCGACTTTCCGCGCAAACGTGTGCGTGGAAAGTACTTTGTCGCGCACAGGCGTGTCCGTCAAAAGTCAAGTTTTTAACTAGAGGGGGTACAAAAAATACTGTGTAAGGTACGGGCGCAATAGAAAAATCGAGATTAGTGCGAAATTCTGTCTAAGTGGGAAAATAATTCTTAATATTTCAAATTTAGAAGATTTCTTACATTCCAGATTTACTTCCATACTGCTTAGGCATGTATACATTTTTCTATTTAAAAGAACTTTTGCGATCAAGTACACTCTAGGGGATTTTTGGGATCGCTGATTAAGAATCCGGAGTCAGATTTTTAATATTTTCAACATTAAAAATGGCGGATCCAATATGGCGAACGAATTTATAAACATTATTAAAATCGTTTGAAACTTGTTACTCAGGGGTTTTTGGGGTCGCTGATTACGAATCTAAAGTCCGATTTTAAAAATACAAAATGTCGGCTTCAATACGGAGGACGAATTTATAAAAAATCATTGAAATGGCTTGGAACTTGCTCCTATAGAAAAAAGGCACCTCACTTTTCACATGGATTGATATGTCCTGTTCTATGCCTAATAGTGGTCAGAAGGGACGTGAAACGGGACATGAAAAACCACATGAAGAACAACCTCCCTTTTTGGAATAGCTTTTCACGTACAAAACGATGTGCAGAACTATATCTAAAAGTAGGTAGAGCGATATAGAAAACTAACCAAATTACAATTTTATTATTTTTGTATTTTTACTGTACTATTAAAAGTGCTTTAAATTTATTATTTTATTATTATTATATTATATTATTTTAAAGTACTATTTAAAATGCTTTTAATTTATTATAGCAAAAAATGTAGGTAATAAAATTGTGAAATTGAAGTAGTTACATTTTATTTTTGTTTATTATAATAATTTTATTGTAGACCACTGCGCCACGACGACGCCGCTGCTCATTTACAACGTACACCAGCGCGTCGCCGATAGCATTGGAGGATCCAGGGGGGGGGCACGAGTGCTTGCCCCCCCCAAAGCCTCATATTTAACAATGAGAGTTTCTCTGATGCAATGTTTCTCATTCTCTCTCATGCAATACCCCCTCCAAAAACCTTGTCTGGATCTGCCACTGGCCGATAGATTATCGTCGTGTCGACGTTCACCGGCGTTGTCTCGTGAAAGCTAAATTTTAGATCTTAATTATTTTTATAAGGTAACGGTACCTATTGTCGATAAGTGATGATTTAATTGGATAAAATTAATTAATAGCTTAATAATATTGATGCCAAATACTACTTCGAATATTACAAGATTTATTTTTACCAATGTTATAAAACTATTAAATAATGTTGCCTAATTAAATCATCACTGATCGACTATAGGTACTAATCGAGTATTGGTACCGTTACCTTAAGTCATAATTGATTTTTTTTACAATTTAAAACTCAAAATAAGTAAGCATTTAACAATTTTTTGCGCTGTACGCGCGAATGTTTGAATTTATAAAAGGGGTCGTTCACAAACTACGTCACGTTATTTTTCACTAATTTCGACACCCCCCCCCCCCCCCTACTGAAAAATCATATATAGGTATTGTCCTATAGGAATCCATGCGGATTCTCATAGGAATCTATGTGGATTCCTATAGGTCGCCTATAGGACACGTCCTATATAGGATCCTATGTGGACTCTTCTATAGGAATACATGTAGGATCTAATATAGGATCCTACATAGGCGTCCCAAAAAAATTTTTGTACACCCCCCTACATAGGATCCTACGTAGGTTCCCATATAGGATCCTATATAGGATCTTTTATGGGCACCCAAAAAAAAATTATGTACACAGAATTAATTGTTTTTTTTAACAACATTATTCAAATATACATTAAGCACCATTATAAGGACGAAAAATATTTACTGCGCAGGCGTAAGTATTGTAGAATACGTAAAAGACGACTGCGCATGAGGAAGGGGTACAAAAAATTTTTTTGGGGGTACCCATGTAGGATCTTATATGGGTTCCCATGTAGGATCCTATTTGGGAACCTACGTAGGATCATATGTAGGAGGGTGTACAAAAATTTTTTGGGACGCCTATGCAGGATCCTATATGAGATCCTACATGTATTCCTATAGGAGAGTCCACATAGGATCCTATATAGGACTTGTCCTATAGGCGACCTATAGGAATCCACATACTATGAGAATCCACATAGATTCCCAGTGGGCACACATGTCCGAAAGACGTCCCTATGTCGGCCTTTATGTCTAAAAGACGTCCTTAAGACGTCTTTTGGAAATTTTTGCCCACTGGGTTCCTATAGGACCATACCTATATAGGATCCTATATAGGATCCTACGTGGATTCTCATAGGAATCCATATGGATTCTATATAGGATCCTATGTAGGATCCTATATAGGATTTTTCAGTAGGGCCCTCCCCTACGTCACACACGGTTGCCTACATTAGCACCATTTTTCCTTCAGGTCGTTACACATTACTTGACCCTCCCCTTTGATGTGTGACGTAGTTTGTGAACGACCCCAAATTTATAACCACATTAATGTCTGAAATCACAAAAATCGTAGTCTTACATTGGAATATTAGAATATGCAAAACCAATATGGCAGCTTTTTTGAAAAAATGTACTGAAAAACCAACAAATACACGTAAAAATACATATGTGTACCCAATTAGAGCTCTGTTTGTTAATAAGGTATATCTTTGTTTTGTAAATGTACGGAACCCTAGATTTTCGTACGGGTGTAACTCGTACTTGCCCGATTTTTTTTACTTTTTTTACAATATCCGCCATTTTGTCGCCGCCATATTGAATTTGATGAATTAACTAAAACATATTTTTAATCTTCCAACAGTTTGAGCCATTTTGTTCCACTTTATTACACATTTAAAAAATGTTTTCAGTAAGAAATAATGATTAAGGCTGTTGGAAGGAGACAATTTGCAGTGGTATTCAAACACTTTCCCCTTCGCTGGTCGAAAATTTGGACTTATGAATTTTTTTAAAAAAACCCAGACACTTTTTTGAAAAAAGGGCTCTGGCTGACCATAGTATTTGAGATAAGGAATTTTTTAAACCTTTGTTTTACTCGAACCGGTGTTCCTACGAGCGTCAAAATGATCCCCCGTTTTGACATTGACAGATTTTCTGTAGAAGATGGCCGCCCCACGTCACCTGATCATATGGCAGGCCGGAAGTAGCGTCACCGTTACCATGGATTCCGCTCGGGCTATGACAAGATGGACTCCGCACTCTGTTTACAATCTGTCAGTTTTGATGTCGAACGTGGAGATAATTTTCTCGATCATGGTGAAATTGTGTTTCCCAAATTCCCCATTCCCTGCGAAGTTTGGCAAAAAAGTAATTTTCCTGTATAAAAGTGTCTAGTGTTTTATAAAACAAACGGCAACGATCGTGTGAATTTGTAGTGTTTTTATATCTATGTCTCGTTTTCTTCGAAAAGTTTTCACACACTGAGAAAAACAGGAGTCTTTCTTGATTAATAATTCCACTATTACCCCTAATTCATAAAATTCCAGCAAGTTTCTTCAATCTTTTTATTTTTCAATCAAATTCTGGGCAATGTTTTTATCAAGCACTATACTCTGACTTGATTAAATATTGACATTGACACATTTTCTGACCCGTCTGCTACAATCTGTCAGTTTCAATGACAAATTTGAAATTAATCTTTCCACTCATGAAAATGTCTATTCGTGAAAAATTAATTTTTCCTAAATTCCTCATTCCCCAAAATTTGACAAAAAAATAATCATCATATTAAAAAGTGTCCAGTGTTTTGTAAATCGAGACACTTTTATGGAAAAAATATTTTTATTGACAAAGTTTTTGAGATAAGGAAATTTTTCAATGTTTCTTTTATGCGAACAGATGATCCCACGAGCTTCAAATTTATCTCCCGTTTCGACATTCATAGATTTTTTGTATCGTCTGCAACATAAACATTAACATAACATAAAATGTCTATTCCTATTAAATAATTTTTTTCCAAATTCCTAATTTCCCAAACCTTGAGAAAATCATAATCATACTTTCAAGAACGATTCTACTATTAGAGTTTTATGCAACAAACGTCAAAGAACTTGTGTTATTTATAAGACAGGTTGCATTCGAAAAGTTTTCCCTGGCAGAGAAAAGCAGGTTTTTTTTATCTTTTTCATTCTTCCTCTTATTTTAAAAATTCCAACAAGTTTCTTTTTTTCTTTTTTCGAATAAAATTCTCGGCAATGTTTTTATCCAGCAGTCCCCTGACTTATCTACCTTATTCCACGGCAAGCCAAACATTTACCATATATTTCACAATTTTTTCTTTCTTAATCAAGAGATTTGTCCAGAAAAAAATCTCTGTGTTGCCAAACTTTGTGCAATAACAAATTTTTCTACATGTTTCTTTTCTACGAAGAGATTAGAGTTCCGAAGAAGTAATATTACCTGGAGAATGGTAATGAGAACGAGAATATAACCGGGAATATAACCGACCAAAATTCTAATAGAGAATTTATAAGAATTTAAGTTTTTTATTCATTTATCAAATTAAGTCAAATTTTCTCAATCAAAATATGAAAATTGAATTTATAGTGTCATTCTTATTAATAATGATTTGAATTTCGATGTTAATAGTAATATGTATTTTAATTACTTTCTCTTCGACAATAAAACAATTTCATTATTTATTGCAAATTTCATATTATTTATGGCAAAATGAAATTCACTCTTTTAATTCACCATTATTATCTTCAATTTTTCATCATTTTCATTATTTATCAGAATTAATTTTTTTAATTTTTAATTACTTTCATCATATATCAATTATTTCCTTCAATATGTAATTACTATTCATATTTTGTAAAATTATTTTTCAAGATTTTTAATCATTTTTCTCAAAATTTAATTATTTTCATTTTTTTTTTCATAATGTTCCAATTTTTTCATTAATTTTCTTAAATTTTAATTTTTTTTAGCTTTCTTTAATCATTTATTAATTTATTCTCATTTTTTTCTATTTATTTCTCAGATTTTCAAGTTTTTTCCTCAAAATTTAATTATTATTGTTTATTTAAATGCAAATTCTGCAGTTTTTTTAAATTATTTATTTCAAATTTAAATTATTTTTTTAATCTATCATCATTTTATTTTTTAATTCAATTATTTTCTTAACTTTAAAATTTTATAATCAATTTTTAATTATTTTCCCCACCTTTTAATTATTTT
The DNA here is from genome assembly GCA_037103525.1 of Ganaspis brasiliensis. Lineage (NCBI taxonomy): Eukaryota > Metazoa > Arthropoda > Insecta > Hymenoptera > Figitidae > Ganaspis > Ganaspis brasiliensis. The sequence goes on from JAZKLR010000564.1 coordinate 82,121, forward strand.
AATTATTTTTCAATTAATTTTCTAAATTTTCAGTTATTATTCCAAATTTAGATTATTGTCTTCAATTTTCAATTTTTTAAACGATTTTTAATTATTTTCTTTCGCTTAAAAATAAATTACGTAATTTTTCTATTATTTTCTCCCATTTCTAATTATTTTCATTCTTTTTGCATAATTTTCAAAAATTTCAATAATTTATCAGAAATTTTAATTATTTTCATCATATTTCAATTAGTTTTTAAAATTTTAAATTTATTTTCATCATAATTTCAATTATTTTTTTCAATTTTAATTTACTTTTGTCATTTTACAATTATTTCTCTAAATTCTTAATTATTATTCTCATTTTATAAAATTATTTTTTAAGATTTTTATGAATTTTTCTTAAATCTCAATTATTTTCTTTAAGTTTTAATTATTTTCATTTATTTTCATAATTTCCAAACATTTTTATTGATTATATCTGAAGTTCCAATTATTTTCTTCAATTTTTAATTATTCTCATTTTTTCCAATTAATTTCTCAAATTTTCAATTAATTTTCTCAAATTTCAATTTTTAAAAGTTGTATTTATTCATTTATTTACAATGATTTTATAATATATCCCGCAGTCAAAAATAGACCATTATGGGGACCATACAAACGTTGAAACAGGCAAACGGATATTTTAAAAATTTTTAAAAAATTCTGCAATTTTTTCAATTCGTCGGCTGGGAGCAAAACCATGCAATTTCAAAAAGAATAATGAAGAACGTACTTTTTCAATAATTTTATTTAAAAACGTACCATTTCAGAAAAACAAAACCAAAACGTGTCATTCTGCCTAAGCGATGTGAAAACGTGCTATTTCAGCTAACACTAAGAAAACGTTACCATTTCAGAAAATTATATAAATTTATGAAATTTTCAGTGGGTAATAATTTTAAAAATCTACAGAGGTTAAATGAACACTGAATTGAATTTTTCTAATGTAACTTTAGGTACTTAATAATAAATCAAAATATTCTTTAAAACGAAAAAAAAACCTACAAAGGTTAAATAAACACTGTATGAATTGAATTTTTTTAATATAAGTTTACTTAATAATAAATACAAAATTTATTTTAAAAACGAAAAATACAGATATGTTACAAGATTTTTAATCATATTTTGCAGAGCATAAAATAAAAATGGTTAAAAATTAAAATTTAAAAGAAGTAAATTCAAAAACCAGAAAAACTTTTTCTTCTAAAGTTAAAATTCATAATTTTTTTTTCTGATGTAAAATTATTATTTATTTATAACTGATTATTTATTTAATCTTCTTTTGAAATTAATTAATTACTTTATTATATTTTGCAAAACGTTAAAAAATGTTTGTCAAAGAATAAACTATATTAAATGTAGGTATATGTCAGAATTTAAAAATCGAGAAATCCTGAAGATTATATATAGAGATAGGAACTTTGTGCTTTTTTAATAGGTCGAATTATGCTAAAATAAAATGCCTAATTGTGCTGAAATTATGCTTTTATTGGCTATCATATGTGCTTTAAATGTGCTACTTAATTTTAAGGCAATTTGCTTGTTTCAACTAAAATTATGTACGGAAGGTTAGTAGTTATTGAAATTTTAACACTCCAGTTTATTTATATATAGAAAAATTGATTTCTTTTTACTCTAAATTATACTTTGAGGTATTAAAATTATTTTTTCTATAATACTCGACGTTTCTGTCTAGTAGGGTGGTTCAAAAAATGAAAAATTTGAAATATGGTTTAAAGGCGCTCGAGAGTTGACTACAAATAAAAGAAAGAAATTTACCCCTATTTTTTTTAATTTGATCCAACAATATTGAGTGGTACCGTCACTTTTTCTCATAAGAAATACAAGAAAAAATTGTACTTCTTTAAGAAAATTGCGAAAAATTGTTCTTAATTTTATCGAAAAAAGTTCAGAAGTTTATGAGACCTCGACAAATGTTCAAAATTGAAGAAACTGTCGAATATTATTATTTTTTTGCAAATAAACACTCTCTAGGAGTGCCTTAAAGAACGAATAAACACAAATTCAGCATTTATAAGTAAATAAGTCTAAAATATTATTTTCTTATGTAATTTTTTTTATAATTTTTTTTACTTAATAAAATACAAGGCTTGCTACATTTTTAAATTCTTTTTTAGTTGTTTAAACAAGTGTTATCATATTTTTTACTTTAATTAAATAGGTATTTTAAAAGCTTACAACTTTTTAAATAGGGAAGGGAAAAACAGTTTAGGTAATTGATTTAATTTAATTGATTGTTTAAACTCAACTTTTTATTAAATTCAGCTAGAATTATCTAATCTTTTGAAATTTTCATTGAAGAACTAAAAAAAATTTATTGATTCATAATTCGCAATCTACGTTCTATTGTTTAAACAATTTATTTTTCTTATATTTTCGAATTTAAATAATTTATTTAATAGCTGGCGATTCTTTAGTAACGATTGACAGAACATTTTTTCATTAAATTGTTTGTTTATTTGTTTAAAAAATTTAAATTTATTAAAATAAAATGTTATTTAATTCTCCTAGAAGCATTTCGTTTTTTGCTTTCTTCATTAAAGAAATACCACAAATTTTTTCGTCTGCAATTTTCAAGACTTTTTAATTATTTAGACAATTTATATTTGTATAAACAATTTATTTTTCTCATATTTTTGTATCGAAACCGACAAATCGCAAAAATGAGATAGAAAAGGCAGACATATTTATGTATGTCCTTTTCTATCTCACTCCTTATGATTTCAAATTTTCATTCTGCTAAGGCCCTTTTATATTCTTTTATGCGAATCTGCTTCAAAACATAAACAACGGAAATTTCCTGAAATTTTTATATGACTATTTCGTTAATAATTAATATAAATTTATACAAATTATGCTAAATATGTGCTGAATATATGCTGAAAATCGCTAATTATGCGGCACAATTACCCGAACAAAATTATGCTGCTTAAATGACAAAATTGTGCTTTTTTGTGCTGATTTAATTTAAAGAAATTTCTATTTAAAGACATGTTTTATATGGTTTTTAGACGTTTTATAACATTTAAAAATTTTCGAGCAAAATTGTGCTGATATGCTAAAGCACAAAGTTCCTATCTCTAATTATATATATTCTTATTATTAAAGTACACATTAAAATAATTTGATGGCTCCTAAATGAAAACACGTTATTCAGAAAAACAAATAGAAAACACGTAGATCATCTGATAAATTTTGTAACCTTACATTTTCTTAAATTTCAGCATTAATTTTAAGTCAATATAAAAATATGTCAAAATGAAATCTTTTAATGGTATAAAATAAATTTAACATAAAATAAACAATTAAATTGATCTTAATTTTCATCATATTTTTAGTCTTTAAAAATAATTTTTAATTAAAATTCAAAACATAGCCTTAAAAAAATGTCATTTTGAATAAGACCTTTTCTATTTGACTTTCTGAGTAACGTGTTTTCATTTAGGAGCCATCGAATTGCTAAGAATGGTAAAATTTATTAACATTTAAACTTTTTTTACAATAAATTGAAAAGAAGCAAAAAGGTAATTTACTAAACTGTTATAAAAAATGTGTTACTTTTCAGGAATCAAACTGTGATTGGGAATCATTAAGATTTTTCCATTTTTAAATTCTGACTTACAATAATTTACAAAATAACTTGTTTTCTTAAATTAAATTTTATATTAACTGTGTGTGACTAAATTCTGATAAAATTAATTTTAAAAAGAGTTAAAATAAATAATTAGTAAGAAATAATAATTTTACATCAGAAAAAAAAATTATGAATTTTAACTTTAGAAGAAAAAGTTTTTCTGGTTTTTGAATTTACTTCTTTTAAATTTTAATTTTTAACCATTTTTATTTTATGCTCTGCAAAATATGATTAAAAATCTTGTAACATATCTGTATTTTTCGTTTTTAAAATAAATTTTGTATTTATTATTAAGTAAACTTATGGGCATTTCCAAGTGAGATTTACCTATCAAAAAATTAAATTAAGTTTAATGTATATTTTTCAATTCTAGGGTGAAAAATATTGGATACGTAATTTTTTATTTGAATTTTGAAGGCCAAGTTTTTGAGTTACGAATTTTCAAAATTTTGATTTTGAAAATTTAGACCTTTTTTCAATTGTTTATAGTTTGCAAAATATTGAAGATACAAAATTTATGTAAAGAGATAAAGTACTTATTTTTTTGTCAACTTTACAATTATTTGATCAAGAAAAGCGATTCGTGTTTTTTTAATAACAAAATAACAATTTTTTATAAACAAATTAATTTTTTTCAAATTTGGGCGTGAAAAAAAAAATTTTTTTTTTTCTTTAAATAAACTTAAAAATGTTACAATTAAAATGCAACAAGTCCCATAATGATTTGACTCTTAGTTTGATTAAAATAAATTTTATAAGTTCGTCGTGCAAGCTCTAAGCGTGTCGCAACTCGCGCCGGACCGTACCTGTCAAAGGTGACTTCGTCCCGTTGCATTTTGTACATTGCAATATATTTCATTTTAAAAGTGTATTGAATTGTCGTGAGTGTTTGTGTTTGTTTTTGTGTTTGAATTTTTCGTCGCTAAAAATGTCATCAGTAAAATTTAAAAATAGATGCTGTAATCCTTTCAACGAGGAAAATCACTACAGAACAAAAGCTTTACGTCGCATATCAAGCGGACTTCATCAAAAATGTGACTTTTTAGATGCAAAGGTAGCAGTGTATGTTTTCCTCCAAGCTTTAAATCAATTTCTTTCACAAAATTATCCACAAATTCGAAAATGCATATATTTCTCAGATGGAGCTCCTCAGCAATTTAAAAATGTTAAACATTTCGCAAATATCTATTTTCATCAGAAAGATTTTAATCGCTCGGCAGTTTGGAATTTTCACGCGACAGCTCACGGAAAGGGGCCTTGTGATGGAGCGGGAGGAACTTTGAAGAGGATGGCTAAGAAGGCCAGTCTTCAAAAGATCTCTGATGGGCAAATTACAACGCCTCTTGAACTGTTCGAATGGGCTAAACAAGTTTCATCGCTACCAAATATTTCTGTTTTGTACCGAAATTCACAAGATTACCAGCAAGCAAATCAGTTTCTTGCCAAGCGTTTCGAAGCTTGCAAGACAATTTCAGGGACGCAAAAAATACACAGCGTTGAGCCGGGAAACAATTATACATTGAAGGTGAAGAAATATTCTTCCAGTAAAACTTTTGATGTGGTTAATTTCTTTAAATCCGACCGTCCACGTGCAGCAAAAAGGAAATTACAATAATTACTTCCTAAGAAAAAAATGCGTTTTTGATTTCCTTACTGTTTTTTAAAATAAATTATTTAAACACTTTTAACTGGGTAGATAAATTTTTAATACTAAGTGTAAAAAAAATGTGTATATTGATTTATGTATTAATAAATAAATGTTTAATTTGATCACTGAATTGCTTTGAACATTTCGAATTATTGTACAAAACGTACGTGCGAATTACGTCACACTTAGAGCTTGCACGACGAACTTATAAAATTTATTTAAATCAAACTAAGAGTCAAATCATTATGGGACTTGTTGCATTTTATTTGTAACATTTTTAAGTTAATTTAAAGAAAAAAAAAAAATTTTTTTTTTCACGCCCAAATTTGAAAAAAATTAATTTGTTTATAAAAAATTGTTATTTTGTTATTAAAAAAACACGAATCGCTTTTTTTGATAAAATAATTGTAAAGTTGACAAGAAAATAAGTATTTTATCTCTTTACATAAATTTTGTATCTTCAATATTTTGCAAACTATAAACAATTGAAAAAAGGTCTAAATTTTCAAAATCAAAATTTAGAAAATTCATAACTCAAAAACTTGGCCTTCAAAATTCAAATAAAAAATTACGTATCCAATATTTTTCACCCTAGAATTGAAAAATATACATTAAACTTAATTTAATTTTTTGATAGGTAAATCTCACTTGGAAATGCCCTTATATTAAAAAAATTCAATTCATACAGTGTTTATTTAACCTTTGTAGGTTTTTTTTCGTTTTAAAGTATATTTTGATTTATTATTAAGTACCTAAAGTTACATTAGAAAAATTCAATTCAGTGTTCATTTAACCTCTGTAGATTTTTAAAATTATTACCCACTGAAAATTTCATAAATTTATATAATTTTCTGAAATGGTAACGTTTTCTTAGTGTTAGCTGAAATAGCACGTTTTCACATCGCTTGGGCAGAATGACACATTTTGGTTTTGTTTTTCTGAAATGGTACGATTTTAAATAAAATTATTGAAAAAGTACGTTCTTCATTATTCTTTTTGAAATTGCATGGTTTTGCTCCCAGCCGACAAATTATTTATTTTAAATTTCTTTCATTTTTTTCAACGTATCATTGTTGTTTTGCATATTTCAATTGAAGATAATAATTGCAGAATAAAAATAATAATGGTAAATTAAAAGAGTGGATTTCATTTTGCCATAAATAATATAAAATTTGCAATAAATAATGAAATTGTTTTATTGTCGAAGAGAAAGTAATTAAAATACATATTACTATTAACATCGAAATTCAAATCATTATTAATAAGAATGACACTATAAATTCAATTTTCATATTTTGATTGAGAAAATTTGACTTAATTTGATAAATGAATAAAAAACTTAAATTCTTATAAATTCTCTATTAGAATTTTGGTCGGTTATATTCCCGGTTATATTCTCGTTCTCATTACCGTTCTCCAGGTAATATTACTTCTTCGGAACTCTAATCTCTTCGTAGAAAAGAAACATGTAGAAAAATTTGTTATTGCACAAAGTTTGGCAACACAGAGATTTTTTTCTGGACAAATCTCTTGATTAAGAAAGAAAAAATTGTGAAATATATGGTAAATGTTTGGCTTGCCGTGGAATAAGGTAGATAAGTCAGGGGACTGCTGGATAAAAACATTGCCGAGAATTTTATTCGAAAAAAGAAAAAAAGAAACTTGTTGGAATTTTTAAAATAAGAGGAAGAATGAAAAAGATAAAAAAACCTGCTTTTCTCTGCCAGGGAAAACTTTTCGAATGCAACCTGTCTTATAAATAACACAAGTTCTTTGACGTTTGTTGCATAAAACTCTAATAGTAGAATCGTTCTTGAAAGTATGATTATGATTTTCTCAAGGTTTGGGAAATTAGGAATTTGGAAAAAAATTATTTAATAGGAATAGACATTTTATGTTATGTTAATGTTTATGTTGCAGACGATACAAAAAATCTATGAATGTCGAAACGGGAGATAAATTTGAAGCTCGTGGGATCATCTGTTCGCATAAAAGAAACATTGAAAAATTTCCTTATCTCAAAAACTTTGTCAATAAAAATATTTTTTCCATAAAAGTGTCTCGATTTACAAAACACTGGACACTTTTTAATATGATGATTATTTTTTTGTCAAATTTTGGGGAATGAGGAATTTAGGAAAAATTAATTTTTCACGAATAGACATTTTCATGAGTGGAAAGATTAATTTCAAATTTGTCATTGAAACTGACAGATTGTAGCAGACGGGTCAGAAAATGTGTCAATGTCAATATTTAATCAAGTCAGAGTATAGTGCTTGATAAAAACATTGCCCAGAATTTGATTGAAAAATAAAAAGATTGAAGAAACTTGCTGGAATTTTATGAATTAGGGGTAATAGTGGAATTATTAATCAAGAAAGACTCCTGTTTTTCTCAGTGTGTGAAAACTTTTCGAAGAAAACGAGACATAGATATAAAAACACTACAAATTCACACGATCGTTGCCGTTTGTTTTATAAAACACTAGACACTTTTATACAGGAAAATTACTTTTTTGCCAAACTTCGCAGGGAATGGGGAATTTGGGAAACACAATTTCACCATGATCGAGAAAATTATCTCCACGTTCGACATCAAAACTGACAGATTGTAAACAGAGTGCGGAGTCCATCTTGTCATAGCCCGAGCGGAATCCATGGTAACGGTGACGCTACTTCCGGCCTGCCATATGATCAGGTGACGTGGGGCGGCCATCTTCTACAGAAAATCTGTCAATGTCAAAACGGGGGATCATTTTGACGCTCGTAGGAACACCGGTTCGAGTAAAACAAAGGTTTAAAAAATTCCTTATCTCAAATACTATGGTCAGCCAGAGCCCTTTTTTCAAAAAAGTGTCTGGGTTTTTTTAAAAAAATTCATAAGTCCAAATTTTCGACCAGCGAAGGGGAAAGTGTTTGAATACCACTGCAAATTGTCTCCTTCCAACAGCCTTAATCATTATTTCTTACTGAAAACATTTTTTAAATGTGTAATAAAGTGGAACAAAATGGCTCAAACTGTTGGAAGATTAAAAATATGTTTTAGTTAATTCATCAAATTCAATATGGCGGCGACAAAATGGCGGATATTGTAAAAAAAGTAAAAAAAATCGGGCAAGTACGAGTTACACCCGTACGAAAATCTAGGGTTCCGTACATTTACAAAACAAAGATATACCTTATTAACAAACAGAGCTCTAATTGGGTACACATATGTATTTTTACGTGTAGATTACAGAAAGATTATAGGAGACATTATCTGGATTGACAGTCAAAACGTTGTCAAAAAAAGAAAAACTGCAAATTTTCGAAAAAAAAAGTTTTTTCCTCATAACTTTGAAACTATTTGAGCTAGAGGGCGAAAATTTGATACATTTGTATATTTTTATGTACAGATTATGAAAATTAATTAGAACGTACAAATTATGAAAATACTTCTACCTTCAAGTACATGAAACTTTTGCTTAAGGGTACAGGTTTGTATTCCATATAAATAACATAAAAATCAAGAATTTTTTTTTTTAAGGGGAAGCCCTGAAATTTTTATAGGGTTTCAGGGCTTATAACAGTCTTGATTATAGGTCCTGTGGCAGCCTTGATCAAGCCTTGTATAAGATTAAAAATTTTTTTTGTTTTTTTTTATAATTTTTCAATTATTTTGAAAAAAAAGTGATAACAATTTTCAATTGCGTTTTATATCGTTTTTTTACATTCTGAGTATACAAATAAAAATTGTATTGGTTTGAGGGATACTGTAGGACAATTAGGATGAGCTCTAGCATAGGGGTCTAAACCTCTTTTTGGTGATTTTTTGAATTTTTTTTTGTGACATCATAATATTCAATTTTATTTCCAAACATAATTTTTCCATAATCTGCATGCAAAAATACATGAGTGTACTAAATTTTAGCCCTCTAGCTCAAATAATGTCAAAGTTAGAAAAAAAAAACTTTTTTTTCGGAAATTTGTAGTTTTTCCTTGACAACGCTATGGCCATCAATTTAGATCATGTTCTCTATATTTTTCGTGTAATCTACACGTGAAAATACATATGTGTACCAAATTTCAGACCTCTAGGTCAAATAGTTTAGAAGTTAAGGGGGGGGGGGGGGGGAATGGTCCATTTTAATGCATTTTTGCTAAAAAAAAGTTGCTATTTCCTTGACAACACTATGAAAATCACCTTGAATCATGTTCTCTATATTTTTCGCGCAATCTACACGTGAAAATACATAAGTGTACCAAATTTCAGCCCTCTAGGCCAAATAGTTTAGAAGTTAAGGGGGGGGAATGGTTTTTGGCTACGGACGCACGAGTCTCGCTATAAGGGTTCCGTCGAACACCGAAGGTGTACGGAACCCTAAAAATGAATATCTGTTCGTCCAATCTTTAAGTTTTATATTAAAATTAATTAAACTTGGTACGTAGGATTTTTTAGGTAGCAGATTACGAATCTGTTAATAATTTTTCAAAATTCAAAATGGCGGATCCAAAAAGGCGGACGATAATGCGAAATGTTTACCCAAATTTATGAAACGTAGTATATAGGTGTTTTTTGTGTCGCTTAATACGAATCCAATTATATTTTAAAATTCAAAATGGCAGATCAAACATGGCGGACAAAAATGCAAAATTAATGAAACTTGGTATATAGGGGTTTCTGGTGGCGCTGATTACGAATCCGTTAATATCGAGTATCAAGCAAATCCAAATTACTTTTCTCAAAAATCTTCCGCCATATTGAATTTTGAAAAAGTTTTAACGGATGTGTTATTAAACGACCTCTGTTATAAAATATTGCAAATTTTGCATTAAAGAAATGTGTTTTTCTTACTTTTACTTATTTCTTTTAGTTGAACGCGGCCAATAACGTTAAAATTTTCCTCGGGGCAGGGTTCTATTTTATTGTTATATAACTTATAATATATTTGTACATAATAATCAACTTGATAATTTCCTGAATAGATTAATTTCTCAAGTAGATGAAAAGTATAACATTACAATATATTTGTGTTTTCAAAGAAACTAAAAGTTAAAGAAAATTTGAAAAGTTTGGAATATTTTAAAAACTAATTTTTATACTGTTTATACGTGACATTTTCATATAAAAAAACGTTTTATGTATGTAAAAATAAAAAAATAAAATAAAGCACCAAAAGTTATTTTTCACTGTAGATAGAAAAATTTTAAGAAATTATATGAGAAAATAAAAAATATGTTTCTACCACACATGCACGAAAACCTCGTGTTTTCGTTCGCCTTAAGCGGGGCAGAACTCACAGTTTTCAGGTCAGTGAACGTTAGAGGTAAAAAAAACTCCCGAACAGTGAAAAAAACTCTCAGCGCGCCGCAATGCGCTTGCGCGATGAGAGATTTTTTCACTGTTCGGGAGTTTTTTTTACCTCTAACGTTCACTGACCTGAAAACTGTGAGTTCTGACCCGCTAACGCGAACGAAACACGAGATTTTCGTACATATGTGATAGAAAATAGCATATGCACCTCGGGAGGCCGATTTTTTGTCTCGCACAATGTTCTCCGAACTCGTTTCGCACTCGCTACGCTCGTGCTACACTCGTTCTTCGAACATTTGTGCTTGACAAAAAAACACGGACTTCCCTCCCTAGATGCATAATATACTATTTTTTATTTTTACAGGCATAAAACGTTTTTTAAAATGAAAACGTTACGTATAAATAGTAAAAAATTAGTTTAAAATTTTTATAATATTCTTTAACTTTTAGTTTCTTCGAAAACACAAATATATTGTAATGTTATACTTTTCTACATAAGAAACTAATGTATTCATGAAATTATCATGATAATTATTACGTACAAATATTATAACCCACACAGCACCAGAAATTCCCTGAATTTCCCCTGAATATTGGTCCACATTTCCCGAATATTCGAACCTAATATTCAGGGAAGTTTCGTGGAAGCATCAAAATGTCCGCCATAAAGAATATTGGACGCTAAATTTCCCTGAAAATGTATTTCTAATTTTCAGGGAATTTCCGCATCTAATATCCCTTCAATATTCACAGTATTCGTAAATCTTCTGTACATGATGCGCAATGGTCGAACTTGGTTTCTGTGACACTTACGGCTGCGCAGTAAATTTTAATGTTCTAGAATCCTACGGGTGGCAAATATGACATACAATTTTTATCAATTACCAGATCAAAAAAATTTTGGAATTTTTTTTTAACTTTCCCTGAATATTCTAGGAATATTAGAAATACATTTTCAGGGAAATTTAGCGTCCAATATTCTTTATGGCGGACATTTTGATGCTTCCACGAAACTTCCCTGAATATTAGGTTCGAATATTCGGGAAATGTGGACCAATATTCAGGGGAAATTCAGGGAATTTCTGGTGCTGTGTGGGAAGTTGTATATAATAATAAAATGATTATAACAATATTGTATTGTTATGTAGGTAAATATTATTTAATTTAAAATATAATTTACTTTCTTAGCATAAAACAAAGGGAAGGATAAAAGGTGCTAGTAATGAATTGATTATGAATTAACAATAATCAAAACAACATCATAAATAATTTCCAAAAAATAATCACATATAAAACGAGTGAGGGAAATAAAAGGTTGCGATATTTTTATTGAGAAAAAAATATTTATTTCAATTAATTCTTCTAATCACGACAATTCTGTAACAATCAAAATCACTGAATTACTTATTCTAGGATATCCTAGAAAACAATTTTAATGTTACAGAATTGGCGTAATTGGAAGAATTTAATAAAATACTTTGTTTAAAAATTAATTATTGGTGATACCGATTTTATTATTATTATTATTAATTTACATCCCAGGAAATGAAAGCCGATAAAACAAGTATTTTTTTAATCGTAAATTTTAAGAATACGGATCGAGAGATTAATTTTCTGAATCGGCGTTGTTATTTTTAAAATCTTGAAATTAGAAACTTCAGATTAAATAAGAACCGGTTGAATCGATCATCGATATTTTGAATCGTCCTAAAAATTTAAAGGTTACTTTTCCATATTTCACAACAAATTTATATTTTTTGATTGAGAAATTAAAAGAATTTATAGACTGCATTATCAGACTTAGTAACAAAATTATACGTATATTAATATTCTAAAAGCCAGTTGCTTGAAATTTGTGAATAAAAAATAAATAAGTAGTTAAATATAATTCCCTTTTAAATTTTCAATCAGAAATTTCCTATTATTTAAGAATGCAGATTCAGAAGGATGCAATACCGATTCAAAAAGTTAAACGGTTTTTTTGTTCCTGGGTAGTGAATTTATGTTATCCCTTCCTTTTCTTCAGTATAATAAATTAAAAATTATATTATATTGTGAATGAAAATTTAAATGAAAGATTATTCACATGAAAAGTATATATTAATGTTTTAGCACTTAACAAATTGAAAATATTACAATTAACAAATTAGAAAAATAAAAAGCATTGTAAATAGTACAGTAAAAATACAAAAATAATAAAATTTAAATTTGGTTGGTTTTAGATATGGTTCTGCATACCTTGCCAGGAGTGTACGTGAAAAGATATTTCAGAAAGGGAGATCGTTCTTTATGTGGTTTAATGTCCCATTTCGCGTCCCTTCTGACCACCATTTAGGCATAGAACAGGACATAGAAATCCTTGTGAAAAGTGAGGTGCCTTTTTTCTGTAGGGGCTACTTGGGGGTTTTTGGGGTCGCTGATTACGAATCTATAGTCCAATTTTTAAAATTATAAATAGCGTATCCAATATGGTAGACAAATTTATAAGAATTCATTGAAATCGCTTGGAACTTATTCAGGGATTTTCGGGGTCGCTGATTACTTTTTTGATCTCCGATTTTGAAAATTTAATATGACGGATCCAATACCATTTAAGTTTTCAGAAAATTATTGTTGAATGTATATGAAACTTTACAGTTTTTCTGATTGAACCATAGATTGGATTTTTGCAAACTAATATTAAATTCGCATTCAGCGGACCCAAAAACCTTTACATATCAAGTTTTATAAAAAAATTAAGTTTTTAAAATTTTTGTCGGCCATATTGAATCCGCCATTATGAATTTTGAAAATAGGACTTTAGATTCGTAATGAGCGACCCCAAAAACCCCACAGTAACAAGTTTCAAGCAAATTCAAGAAGTTTTTCCAAAAAGTCGTTTGCCATATTGGATCCGCCATTTTGATTTTTTTAATACTGGTACGAAAATCGTAATCAGACCTTGAAAACGTTTTAGGCATAATTTTTTTGTAGCATGGGATCTTCTGTAAATACATTTTATTCACTTTCTGTCATTGAAAAAAATGAAACAATGTTGGAAAAATGCAAAGTCTACCAGTGGACTAAATTTGATTAAAATGGTAGGGGAGACTGACCTATCGTGGATAGCCATTCCAACAGTGGATAACTTTAAATAATTACGAAATAAACTATAAATTTCAATCATAATAATGATTAAAACATTAAGCAATTAATATTCATTATAGTTTTCTAAGATTTGTTTCGGTATAATGAATAATTTTTAAAATCTTTAAAGTTACCCACACAGCACCGGAAATTCCCTGAATTTTCCCGGAATATTCGTCAACATTTCTTGAATATTCGAACTTAATATTCAGGGAAGTTTCGTGGAAGCAGTAAAATGTCCGCCTAGAATAATATTGGGCGCGAAATTTCCCTGAAAATGTATTTCCAATTTTCAGGGAATTTCTGCCTCTAATATTCCTTGAAAATTCAGGGAAAGTTAAAAAAAATTCCAAAATTTTTTTTAATCTGGTAATTGATCCCTGAATATTTAGTTCGAATATTCGAGAAATGTAGACGAATATTCAGGGAAAATTCAGGGAATTTCCGGTGCTGTGTGGGTATCCACTGTTGGAACGGCTATCCACCATAGGGCAGTTTCCCCTAATGTTAATTCTATTTACGATAGAACCTCCTTAATTTAACACTTTTTTTTGTTTCTCTTGTGATTTAATTAAAGATTGTTGAATCTTATCGTATGCCTGGTAAAGTTAAAACACATTTTATATCTTAAAGATTCAAAACACCTAAAGTTCTCATTTCGTGACACCAAGAGACATCTATTTTTTCAGAATACTTTGTACGAAAGGCTTGGCGAGTGTGTTTTCAAATAAATAAATTTAAATAAAAATGTATGTAAGACTTGTAACCTTTCTTGACCTTTCTGCTGAAACTTTTAACTACATTTTATTTTAATTTTTCCTTTATTAAAATAGATATACCTATCGATTTTTGAAAAATTTTGGATAAAAGTGGTTTATTTCTTTTACTATTATATTAGTTATTAGTAAAAATGATTTTATACTACTACATAATTGTAAACAGTTTTTTAAATTACAAGCTTATTATTTCGTATTTTTCAGTTTGATATAACAAAACGTTTGATGAGTGGCAAACGAAATGTTCATCATTCCAGAGCTACAGCGTCTTTAGATGAAGAAAGCGACAATGATAGCGATAGTGATGATGAAGCAGAAAGGGTATGTCATGAAGTCAAGGTTAATTTGTTCACAAAAGTTGAAGATAACAATATCTACGGTTTTAGAGAGAATTTGTTACTACTTATTTATTTTGAGTATATGTATAACGTTTTATTTTATGCTTCTTGAGTCGTTTTTTAAAATAAATTAAGCAGTATATTTAATATGAAAGTTGAATAGAATTCAATTTACTCTTTTATTGATTTAAGTATTTATATTATTTTAATCTGAAATTTTTGTTATGACCTACATTTTTCAATAGCCTGTTTAATTTTGAGACATTATGCCTATTTAATTACGAGGGATAAACTATCTCAAATAAGAAATATTGCAGTATCCATTTTTGGATTAACATTTACAATACATTCAGTACGTGCAAAGCTTATTTTGAAAAGCCTGTACTGTAAAGTGACTAAGAATAATCGTTCCAATTATCTTTTCATGTCAAGGCTGCCAATATTGTTGAGAACTTTTGTAACCGATAATATATTGTTTACTTTGCTTACTTCAAACTTTTATTTATAAGTAAAAAAACAAAGGAAATAACAAATTTTCATTATTTACAGAATGAATCTAATAATTTCTGGAGAAGGAAGATGAGAACACTTCATAGTCACTTGGATGTCAACAAAGACGGCGTTATTAGTTACGACGATTTCATGCTTCTTGGAGAAAGATTTGCAAATCTTGGACACTTAACAAAAGATGAGAAAAAGGAATTCCAACATGTTCTTAATGTAAGGATCAGTAATGAAGAGAATGGAGAAATTTTGTCATCTTTAAACTAATATTAATGAAATACTTTTCTCGTTTATTTTAGGAAATATGGGAAGAACAATGGGGAGAAATAAGTCCTTATAATCTTATTGGCGTTGAACAGTATCTTGAAAGAATGCAGCATGTTCTAGAGGATGAATCTCTGAAAAAGAAGTGTCACAACTTCCTTCCTTATCTTTTCAAAGTAGGATATTTTTCCCTCTTGAGTACCTTAAGTTTTCAAAAAGAAGACGTTGATTGAAATGAATAAAAATATTTCCTAATGTTGTGGAATTTTGAACTTCCAATCCAACTTAATGTCGAATTTAAACTTTCATATGGGTCAGAATTTCTCAAACGGATCACCTGGACAAAATTTTTTTATTTTATACCAAATATGATTTTTTTTACTCCTCATAGGGTCGAAAAAAAGCCTAAAATTTGTAGGCCAAAAAAAATTTTTTTCTGAATGTTATTAACAATTTAATTTTTTAGTATTCTTATATAAAAAAAAATTTTTCTCGAGATCTAGTTGACCGATTTGAAAATAAAAATGGGTTTTCTTCGTCATAAAATGCACTTTTTAAAAATCATTTTTATTTTTAATAGCTTTTTGTATTATTTATTTATAAAATGTTAATAACAAATGGTGTTCTTCATGTTCTAGAGAAAAATGAATAATTGTTTTTTATTAGTCACACATCCCTAAGTATAAAACCGTTGAGAAAAAAATGAGCTTCAATTACGAAAAAAGATATTAAATAATAACTGTAACAAAATGATTCCCGACTTTAAACTCTAGTAGCGAAAGCGTTGTTCGATTGTTTCTGTGAGCACTCGAGCTACGGTACAGGTTAAGTAATATCTTAAGATATTTTGTTGAATGCGAAATATAACTGAAATAATGAGTCATTATTAATGTAAACAAAATCAATTATTACTAAATAATTGAAAAATTTACTGTTTTCTTATTTCTTAAGACTATTACAACTTGTATAAATGTGTATCGTAGCTCGAGTGCTCGCAGAAACAATCGAGCAACGCTTTCTCGACTGGAGTATAAAGTAGGGTATAATTTTGTCACAGTTATTAATTAATATCTTTTTTCGTGATTGAGGCTCATTTTTTTTCTCAACGGTTTTATACTTAGGGATGTGTGAGTAATAAAATACAATTTTTCTTTTTTCTCTAGGACATGAAGAACACCATTTGTTATTAACATTTTATAAATAAATAATTTAAAAAACTATTAAAAATAAAATTTTTAAAAAACAAATATTATTTTTAAATAGTGCATTTTATGCTGAAGAAAACCCATTTTTTTATTTTCAAATCGGTCAACTAGATCTCGAGAAAAAAATGTTTTTATATAAGGCTACTAAAAAATTAAATTGTTAACAACATTTAGAAAAAAATTTTTTTTGGCCTACAAATTTAAGGCCTTTTTTTCGACCCTATGAGGAGTAAAAAAAATTATATTTGGTATAAAATAAAATTTTTTTTTTCTGTTTATGTAATCCGTTTGAGAAATTCTAACCCATTTTAATTCTTTTGGAGAGCATTCATGTGCAAATTCATTCATTCCTGATGAAAATCGCATACATATAGTGGATTTCACGTCAACTGTCCAGCCAAAAAAAAAAATTTTGTTTAATCCTTTCCCAATTTTTGTTATGAGTTGTCTTATAGGTAAGTAATTTATCAGCCAAATATTTTTGGATTATATAAAAAATTGCCCGAGAGGGAGGGGGTTAAAGTTTTAAACTTTTTGTTAAGACGCTCTCATTTTTTTATTTACTGAGCTTAAAAAAATGATAAAAAAATTTTTGGTACATGATTTTTCAAGGTTTTTTCATCAGCTTTCGATTGGCGTGGTCTATTTGAAATTTTTTTTTTTATTTTGACCAAAATTTTTGAAAATTAAAAATAAATTTCACTTTTTTTCGTCTTCGGGCTCGTTTTATTTTTTTATTTTATTTTTAAAAGAAAGCTGAGATTTTTCCCTAAAAAATGTGTAATTTTCAAAAAACCCTTTTTTTTTGTTTTTGAGAAATTTAATGTTGAAGTTAGCGCGCCACGTAAAAACGAAGTCTCACTCTACCGCCCCGCTTGTTGCTGTGCGCTGTTTGCATCATTATGTGGATATTTAATTATTCTAACCCTTAATTGAACTTTTCTCTGCATTTTACAGTGCTGAGACTGACATGAAAACAATTAAGTGTCTGCACTATAGTTCTTTTGTTTATTTTTTTATGTTTAATTTTTTTTATAATTTTTTGATATTGGTTTCTTATAGAAAAAGTATTGTTTTACCTCCACAGGATCGATTGAGATTTTCTAAAATATCTTGACATATTTTGAACTCAGGATGTCAAAAGTGATGATTTTAAAAAATGTCTTGCTTATGTGTGTATGTAGTTATGAATG
Source organism: Ganaspis brasiliensis (assembly GCA_037103525.1). Taxonomy (NCBI): domain Eukaryota; kingdom Metazoa; phylum Arthropoda; class Insecta; order Hymenoptera; family Figitidae; genus Ganaspis; species Ganaspis brasiliensis. The sequence continues at coordinate 100,146 of JAZKLR010000564.1, forward strand.
TGAAGATTATGTTAGGCTCTAAATTTCGAAAACAATAATTTAAAACAATGTTTTTTTTGAAAGATTATTGGTCTTTAAGGGGGACAAATTATGCCCTACTTTTGAGTCTGATCTATCACATCTAACTACATTTTTTTGAAATATAAACATTTTGAAAAAAAAAAAATTATAAAAATGTACATATTTTTTGAAACAGTAAAATCAGATTATTTTATTTTTTTTTATCTTTTTAAAAATGCATCGATTAAGCTCTTAGCGATCCTTTTAGTGCAAATTGATAAAAAGTTATTAATATTCTATAAACAAAAAATATTGAAAATTATGTTCTTTAACAATTTTTTTTTTATATTTTGTTGCTTTTTTAATATATTTCTGACTACTTGTAGGTCACTAAAAATGAATCAAATGAGCTTTTTGCGAACGGTCTAATGTAATGTTATTCAGAGTTATCATTGTTAAAAAAAAAAAATAAGTTTCGTAACTTACGGAATCTTATTTACATTTTATAAGAAATTATATATACACCTATTTTGCGGAGAGTTTAAAACCACATCGATTGGTATACATAACTACTTGTCCCCCTTAAAGACCTATAATTTCGCAAAAAAAAACATTGTTTTAACTATTATTGTTTTTGAAATTTAGGGCCTAACATAATCTTAACATACATAACTACATACACACATAAGCAAGACATTTTTTAAAAACATCATTTTTGACATCCTGAGTTCAAAATATGTCAAGATATTTCAGACAATCTCAATCGATCCTGTGGAGGTAAAACAATACTTTCTCTATGAGATACCAATATCAAAAAATTACCAAAAAAATTTAAACATAAAAAAATAAACAAAAGAACTATAGTGCAGACACTTAATTGTTTTCATGTCAGTCCCAGCACTGTAAAATGCAGAGAAAAGTTCAATTAAGGGTTAGAATAATTAAATATCCACGTAATGATGCAAACAGCGCACAGCAACAAGCGGGGCGGTAGAGTGAGACTTCGCCTTGACGTGGCGCGCTAACTTCAACATTAAATTTCTCAAAAACAAAAAAAAGGGTTTTTTGAAAATTACATATTTTTTAGGAAAAAATCTCAGCTTTCTTTTAAAAATAAAATAAAAAAAATAAAACGTGCCCGAAGACGAAAAAAAGTGAAATTTATTTTTAATTTTCAAAAATTTTGGTCAAAATAAAAAAAAAAATTTAAAATAGACCACGCCAATCGAAAGCTGATGAAAAAACCTTGAAAAATCATGTACCAAAAAATTTTTTATCATTTTTTTAAGCTCAGTAAATAAAAAAATGAGAGCGTCTTAACAAAAAGTTTAAAACTTTAACCCCCTCCCTCTCGGGCAATTTTTTATATAATCCAAAAATATTTGGCTGATAAATTACTTACCTATAAGACAACTCATAACAAAAATTGGGAAAGGATTAAACAAAATTTTTTTTTTTGGCTGGACAGTTGACGTGAAATCCACTATATGTATGCGATTTTCATCAGGAATGAATGAATTTGCACATGAATGCTCTCCAAAAGAATTAAAATGGGTCAGAATTTCTCAAACGGATTACATAAACAGAAAAAAAAAATTTTATTTTATACCAAATATAATTTTTTTTACTCCTCATAGGGTCGAAAAAAAGGCCTTAAATTTGTAGGCCAAAAAAAATTTTTTTCTAAATGTTGTTAACAATTTAATTTTTTAGTAGCCTTATATAAAAACATTTTTTATCATTTTTTTAAGCTCAGTAAATAAACAAATGAGAGCGTCTTAACAAAAAGTTCAAAACTTTAACCCCCTCCCTCTCGGGCAATTTTTTATATAATCCAAAAATATTTGGCTGATAAATTACTTACCTATAAGACAACTCATAACAAAAATTGGGAAAGGATTAAACAAAATTTTTTTTTTTGGCTGGACAGTTGACGTGAAATCCACCATATATATCATAAAATTTGGAACCAATTGACTTCAATCTAGAATTTTAAAATTGCTAATAATTTAGTTTATTTCAATCAAACGGATTAAAATGTTTGGAAATATAATTAACAACGCTTTCTATTCAAAGCAATGTCACTTTAATCAGCCTTTTTTTGTCAAGATAACAGTTCATTTTAAGAAAATCACTAATAATCAAATTAAAAAGTGTACAGCATTAAAAATTGAATGCAACCAAAGAAAACTTGAAAAATTGGATTACTTTTTTTTTAATCTTACAGAAAAAGAACTTAGATGCGTAATTGTGCAAGGTTTTTGCAAACATATGATCATGGTGTCCATCGGTCAGGGAAAGTCTGCGAACTTTTTAATAATTGTTTTTCTTTTTTCTTCCGATTAATAGAATAATGATAATAAAAAAATTACTTGGTCTTTATTATATTTAATTTACATAATTATTCAAAACCTCTTGTTTTTTAGTACAAAAATTGTTTAGTAACCGGAGAAAATAGGTCAGAGAATTTTTTTGCTGGACACCCTGATATGCTTTGCGTGATAAAATTTATGCAACTTTAAATAATACTCTCTTTTCGGCTGTATTATCAACTTCAGATTTGGCAGACATATGTCTGCCAAAAATCATATGTTTTTTAAAAACTAATTAAAAATTTGTTTTAAATCATTAGAAATCAAATTCTTAAGAGAAGTATACCTTAAACTACATCAATTTTCGCTACTTTTAAGTACATTTAACATTTAAATTTGCAAGTGTTAAAATATACCGTAAAAAATCTAATTTAGAAGCCCTAAAAATTGAACATTACCAAATGTTAAGTATTTAAAAAATGCGATTTTAAATTTATTTTTAGGCTGTTGACAGAAACAACAATGGAGAAATTTCCGTTCAGGAGTTTCAAATGTTCTTTGAGTGCCTTGGACTGTCACACGATGTAAGAATAAACAAATTGTATTCCAATGATGTGTTTACTTTCAATTAATTTAATAAATAATTCAGATAAGATTTTTCATTTTGCAACGTTACTCAATTTTTTTCAGGATGCTGTCATAGCTTTTAGTCATATTGACCAAAACGACGATGGGAAAATTAATCTGAAAGAGTTTGTAAAACTTGGACGTGAATTCATTGTCTCTCATGATCATTCAAAACCCAGCAAATATTTTTGGGGACCATTAGACGACTGAAAAAAGGCACCTTTTGTGTTCAAAAAGGAAAAAAAAACATTGTGATATTTACACTTATTTGCTTTTATCCTACCTGATTTTTCAATGTAGTCCATTAGTTATAAGTTAGATTTAAGTAATTTGTAGATTTTTTATACAAAAAAATTTAAATAAACGACTGAAAATCATGTACCTGAGAATTTATCATTACAAAAGGACGAGGGCATTATAACAAAATTATTGTATCTTTAAAATACAAATTAGATGCGTATTATTAGGGCCTTAAATCAGACAAAGTATATCTAAAATTAATTTAAGTTTAAAATCACATTGGCGCCTTATCGCTTCTTCGACCTTCTCAGAAGGTTCCCTTCACCAGCGAATGCTTTAAACTCATTTGGATCCTTAATCTGAAATTACAAAAAAAAAGAAAATTACATTTTCAATAAGATAATTAAATAAGATTATTCGAGTTATTTTTTAATTAATAAAATACGAAACTTTTAGAAGTAAGTAGGAGACAGGAACTTTATTTCTTTTATTAGAAATAGAATATACTTTTGCTTAATGAACATTCCAGAGATCACATTAACTTTCTAGTTAAATTATTCTAATTAAAATCACAAACTTTTATTTTAAATAGTGAATTTAAAAAAATAAGTATTTTGCTTCTAAATGTTTCGGAAAATTGCAAAAGTGCAGTGAGAAAAAATAGCATGAATTTAGTATGTAAATCGAAGATTTTAATAGAATGAACGAGTCAATCTACAGAAGTTTCTTAATGACTGAAGTAATTTAGTCTGACAACCTAGTTTGGCATGTGAATCATTCTTCGGATCACATGTCAGCCCGGTAAGAAGCAAAGAATTAAAGAGAATTGAAGAATACTGAACTTCCTATGGAAGAGTGAAATTTTTTTTTTATATAAATTCCATTTCTGTCCCATTCCATCGTTTCCTTTGCTGTGGACAACTTTCGCATCAAAATGTTTTCCAACCTGTCCTAAATCGAATTTTTGAAGAATAAGGCATTATCTTGTTGAGAATTTATTTCAATATCAACTGAGAAAATGGCAATACTGAAATGTAATTTCATTTATCTCCCAATTAACAAGTTCAATAAAATTGTCGAACCAAATGTGAAAAAGAGTGAGAACTAAAATAAACAAAATAAGTGATTTAAATTATGAACTAATGTTAATATATTATTGACAAATTTATATATTAATATAACGTTTCAAGCATTTGAATTTACAAAAACGACTTGCATATTTGAGAAACTATTAATTAATAGTATTATTGCATTTGTAAAAAAAATAATTATTATTTATTATTATAATTTAATAGAGTTTTATGTAAGGTAACGGTACCTATACGTGATCAGAGCCTGTGTCGCTCACGTATATGTACCGTTACCTTACATAAAACTCTATCAAATTATTAATAAATAATTATTATAAAATTTAATGAACAATGAAAAAATGAAAAACTTCAAAAAATCTAGCAAATTATTAAAAAACAATAAAATTCCAAAAACTATTTAAAAAATTGTAAATGCAAAAATAAGAAAGTTGGTAATAATCCACGAAAATAAAATATAAATAGATAATTGAAAACCTAATACCTAGAATAAATATTTTAAAAATGAAAAGATAAGAAAATAGGTGAAAAATTCAGAAATATTGTTATAACGTCTAAACTTACATAATTTATATAGAAGAAATTCAAGAGAAATTTGAATTTCTATGAAATAATTATAAGGTACTATAGTCGATCAGTGATGATTTAATTAGATAAAATCAATTATTAGTTTAATAATCTTGAAGCCAAATACTATTTCTAATATTACAAGTATTATTTTTACAAATGTAATAATACTATTAATTAATTTTATCCAATTAAGTCATCACTGATCGACTACAGGGTCCGACCACGTAAAGGTACCGTTACCTTACATAAAACTCTATGATAACTTGTAATTATAGGTACAAGTTTCGAGGATGAAGCAAACGAAGGTTTTCCTAACCTAAAAGCAACATAAATTCAAAAAGTAACATTAATATTTATATGTCTGTCAAGTTAATTTTGAAACTTTTTTTCTTAAAATAACTCAAAAAGCGTATTAGAAATTATATTAAGTACAATTTTTTTTAAAAATTGCTTTTTTAGTAAATCTACATTTTTGTGAAATTCCAATGTTTTACTTTTAAGTTTGTTGAATTTCAATTAAATTCTTTCAATTTCCTTTTTCGCTTCTTACATATGTCGAAGGAATTAAGTTCGCATCTGTTTCACCTTTTACCAAGGGGAACAAAAGAATAGGATAAAAATGGAATTTATAAGAATAAAATATTTTAAATTCTTTTCAATTCTTCTCTTCTTACCGGGACATTAGTGATGTGAGACGAGAAAACTTGAAGCATTAGGAAGCTTCTGTAGTTTGCCTCGTTTATCCATATTAATTCCTGATTCACATGCTAAATTTGTTGCTATTTTCTTTCAGTGTGTTATTCAAATTGTCAATTATTAAAAGCAAATTCCATCGTAAAAATGATTTGTTAATAAAATAAAAAAATGTCATATTCGTTAAATTACCTCTTTATTATTTATCGGCTTGTTATTTCGGAGGAATTTAAGTGTTCCTATTTGATAATCATAGTCTGGAATACCACGAACATAAAGAGGCTTACTAGTCGATGGCTTAGCTGGGCTAGAATCATCTTTTTTCTTTTTCTTTCCATCTAGTCTGTTACCTTGTCCTTTAAATGCAACGAAACCTAAAGGCTCAGGCATTAAATCATGAGGATTGACATCGTTTTCTCCTTTTGCAACATTTTTTGTTGGTTCTTTGTAACCAACTGGAGGCGCAAATTCTACATTCATATCGCACTCGATGATACTAACAGCAGGACCGGGTTTTGTCTCAAGAACGCACATTTCGTATATTCGCTGATTGTACTTAATTGCAACTATATCTCCAGTTGTAAGACAGGCAAAACTTCTTAAACCATTTTCGAGAACCGCTTTAGGATTAGAAATATCCAAAAAATCTTCAGATTGAGGCTGAAAGCGAGCATATGTCGCAACTGGCAGAGAAACAAACTCCACATTTATTATTTCTCCTTCGTCGAGGAAAAGATTATGCATCATCTACAATAAACAAGACAATTCGTTTTCAAGTCAAACTAGAACAAAATAAGAAAAGCAAAATAAAAAAAACGCTTATTATTCACATAGTAAAAAATAATTTAAGGAATTTCAACATTTTTATCATGAAACGCCCATGAGAATGCTGCGTCAAAAGTGTATTAATTTTACTTAGTTCCAACTTCTGTGCACTTTACTTCTAACTGCGTTGGTGCTCCTTCAGGTTAAATTCAGAATTACGAATATAAACACGAAGACAGAGCTAATGGCATGAAATAACTTATAATTTTAAGAAAGGAATTGTTCGATCAAAGGAGCAAAAAATTGTGAAGGTATTAAACACTAACACATAAATCCATCACATAAGTAATTTATTTATGACGTTTCGTCCACAATTCGTAGATCTCTTCAGGCTGTAATAACAAGTGTAAACACTAAGTAAATTTTTTAATACGAACCAAACACAGAATGTACATTTCGACAGCAAGAGTGTTTTGTTTTTATTTTAAGTTAGTAACACTACTAGCTAGAAATGAGTAATGTTACATAATTTTAAAAGGAGGTCCATTAGGAGTTTTATTTGGATTGTCATTTTTCAGATTTATGGACATTATTCATATTCTCATTTCAGGATGTATTTTGTGAATCTTTGCAAATGTTTCACCATTTTTCTTAATATTGTCACTTTTAGTAAAACTGCGTGACCATCAGGGCCGGATTTATATGTAGGCAAACTAGGCAACTGCCTAGGGGCCCCCACCAAAAAGGGCCCCCACCAGCTATAAGATTTTCCACAAAAATAACTTCGAAAAATATTTTTAGGCATTTAAAAATCTGAAAAAACCTAGTAAGAAAAAGAGAAAATTAAAAAATATTGAAATTTTATGATTTTTGAAGAAAAAGAAAAACTGTTCAATCTTTTTTAATACCTTTTTTGTTCAATCTATTCGAATCCGGTGATATCACCAACTTTTATCGAAAAGTCAATTTTTACTAATACGTTTCTTAATATTTTACAATCCAAATGAATCCCTTTATAACGAAAAAAATATAATGTATATATTTTAATACCCACACACGAAAAAAAAAGAAATGTTACAACTACATTCAGGAACTTATTAAAAATTACATTTCTCATGTCCTGTTATAATAACAGAACTTTTCTGTTTGAATTACAATTTTTTTTTATGCTATCCTCACTATGAAGTTGTTCTGTTAAAACAAAATAACGTTATCCGTAGTGACAAACTGTCATTTAATTTTCCAAACTTTTTGCTTTCTCGTTAAGGAAACTCACAAAAATTTTTAAAATCATTTAAAGAGACATTTCCTTATTTCATCTAGAAATGTGTTATATTAGTTCCTAATCAAATATCCACATATGTGTTTATGTATGTGAGTCAGAGGGGGCGCATGCCTGAGTCCTAATCGTCATATGCAGAATGCTTATTCTCATGAATTTCATATTTCGAAATCATGAAAGTTCGAAATTGCCTTTATTAGAATTTTTTTCTACAGAATTTTTATTATTTGGAATAAACATTTATCTGAATTATTTATATAGGAAATGTTATTCAACGGATTTTTTATTTAACGGAAAAGTTAAAAGATAGAATTTTTAAAATTAGAATTTCCATTAATAGAAATTTTTTAAATCAGAAATTTTATTTTCTAGAATTTTTTTTTTAGTGAATTATCATTTACTCGAATTTTTAATTTTCTGAAATATTATTTCATAGAAATTTATAATTTAGAAATTTCATTTCACGTAATTTTCATTATTGAGAATTATTATTTACCAGAATAATTATTTTTAGAATTCCTAATTTGCGAAATTGTTATTTTGTAGAATAGTAATTATTTAGAATTACCTTTTATGGGAATTAGCATAAACAGGAATCTCTAATTTAGGAACTTTCGTTTTTCCGAAATTGTATTTTATGGAATAGTCATTCCGTAGAACTGTCATATTTTGGAATTGACATGACTAAGAATCCCCAATTTACGAATCACCTTTTGTCGGAAACGGCATTTCTATGAAAAGTCAATATATAGAACTGTCATATGTGTGAATCGCCATCTGTAAGAATCGTCTGCGCTGAGAACCTTCACAATTCAGAATCGGCATTTTTCGGAAAAATCAATCCATAGAATTGTCATACTTGAGAATTACCACGATTAAGAATCTCCAATCTACGAACTTTCATTTCTACAAGGCTTGTTGGCTATATGAGTTTCCAATCTACCTATACTTATTCATGCCGGTAAAGTAGAACTAGGAGGCGCCACAGAGTCTTTCTTAATATAAATAGCGCGCATATTTAAAATGTTGTTTTTAAAAAGATATATCTTTTTATTTTAAATTTTAAATATGCGCGCTATTTATATTAAGAAAGACTCTGTGGCGCCTCCTAGTTCTACTTTACCGGCATGAATAAGTATAGGTAGATTGGAAACTCATATAGCCAACAAGCCTTGTAGAAATGAAAGTTCGTAGATTGGAGATTCTTAATCGTGGTAATTCTCAAGTATGACAATTCTATGGATTGATTTTTCCGAAAAATGCCGATTCTGAATTGTGAAGGTTCTCAGCGCAGACGATTCTTACAGATGGCGATTCACACATATGACAGTTCTATATATTGACTTTTCATAGAAATGCCGTTTCCGACAAAAGGTGATTCGTAAATTGGGGATTCTTAGTCATGTCAATTCCAAAATATGACAGTTCTACGGAATGACTATTCCATAAAATACAATTTCGGAAAAACGAAAGTTCCTAAATTAGAGATTCCTGTTTATGCTAATTCCCATAAAAGGTAATTCTAAATAATTACTATTCTACAAAATAACAATTTCGCAAATTAGGAATTCTAAAAATAATTATTCTGGTAAATAATAATTCTCAATAATGAAAATTACGTGAAATGAAATTTCTAAATTATAAATTTCTATGAAATAATATTTCAGAAAATTAAAAATTCGAGTAAATGATAATTCACTAAAAAAAAAATTCTAGAAAATAAAATTTCTGATTTAAAAAATTTCTATTAATGGAAATTCTAATTTTAAAAATTCTATCTTTTGACTTTTCCGTTAAAAAAAAAATCCGTTGAATAACATTTCCTATATAAATAATTCAGATAAATGTTTATTCCAAATAATAAAAATTCTGTAGAAAGAAATTCTAATAAAGGCAATTTCGAACTTTCATGATTTCGAAATATGAAATTCATGAGAATAAGCATTCTGCATATGACGATTAGGACTCAGGCATGCGCCCCAGTCAGAGATGCCAGGGAGCGAGACCAAACGCATCTGCGCATGTCTGCGGAAAGTTCTGCCATTGGTCGAGATGAGCGGGATAGTTTGAAAAGGCTTTAATAAAACAATTTTAAATGAGGCCGCTCAATTCGACCAATGGCTGAACTTTCCGCAGACATGCGCAGATGCGTTTAGTCTCGCTCCCTGGCATCTCTGATGTGAGTGTGTGACAATGTACTATTTTGTGAACCCGAAACTCGAGAAAGGTTTAAAGAACTTGAATAAAGTTTGGTATGGTTATTTTTACTTCTAAAATTTGAAATCAGACACAAGAATTTTTAAAGATAACCATTATCAAAACTTTTATTAAATTTTGATTTTTTAATAATTTTTCTCTTTTCGAGCAAATTTCAATTCAATTTATAAATTTAATTTAATATACCCATAAGAAATTTGTATTCCTTGATTCAAAATCGATCAACCTATATAAAACATATAATTATTTGTTTAAAATTTGAAAACTTATTCGCAATTAAAAAATCAAAATTACAATTTTTTATTAACATCTTAGAAAAAATTTTAATTCAATTTATGTAATATATTTAAGAAATGCTATTTCTTTACGTTAAGAAATATCTATTTATCTATTTTAAGTTTATATTTTTTCAAAATTTTATAAAATACAAAATTTTTAAAACATTTTTTTTTCTTACACAATTTTAAAACCTTTATTAAATTTAAATTCTCATTTTCTAAAACAAATCACACAAAGCGCTCTCTTAATTTATTTTAGAATTGTACATAATATATATTTAAAAACTATTATTTTCCTACAAAGAAAGCAAAATGTTTATAAAATAAACATAATTTCCAATTTATATTATTTATTTTAATTCATAAGAGTGATAATAAAATTGGATAGTTATAACATGAAATTTCGGTAAATTCAACAGAAGTATTATTATGCTGTTTTTACTAGAATCTGTTTGTTAACTACAACTTCAGACAATATTGTAACTGGCACTTAATGACAGTTAACAAAACATCTCGGGTAATTATAACATTAGAGTTCAGCTGACACAACTTTTTTTTATTCTCAGTGCAGTTCAGATTATTGAATCCAAATGAATCTCTTTATAATGAAAATAAAATTCAAATAAAGTGAATATTTTCGAATACCCACTTTGTATAGTATATACAGTTCTTTAAATTTGTATAACATTATTTCTTCATGTTTGATTTTAATAAAATTAATCTAAAAAAATTGAGAAAGCATAGTTACATATTTCAGAAATTGTTTTTTACCTTACATTTGATTTAGAGAAAACAAATATTTGAATATTGTTTAGTATAACATTTACTATTCTGATTATTTATATAGGTTACATGAATCTGAACTGTAGGTATTCCAGAATATACCTTTTTCATTATAAAAGGGTTCATTTGGATTAAATAAATTTTAACTGCCGGTATTAAAAAATATTATTTTTTTTTAATTATAAAGGGATTCATTTGGATTTAATAAATCTGTATTGCGGGTATTCTAAAATATTCGTTTTACTTTTTTCTATTTTTATTAGAAAGGGATTTACTTGGATTCAATTAATCTTAACTGTGGATATTACAAAATAATAATTTTTTTTTTAATTATAAAGGGATTCATTTGGATTTAATAAATCTGTACTGCGGGTATTCTAAAATATTCGTTTTACTTTTCTTTTATTTTCATTATAAAGGGATTTACTTGGATTCAGTTAATCTTAACTGTGGATTTTACAAAATAATAACTTTATTTTTCTTATTATAAACGCATTCATTTTGATTGAAAAATATTTAGAAACGTGTATTAATAAGGATTGATTTTCGAGTAAAAGTAGATGCTATCGCCGGATACACATGTATTGGACAAAAAAGGTATTCAAAAGTATTAACAAATTTTAATACTTTTCAATTCCTCTCTTATTACTGGGACTTTTATAAAATAATTGTAAGTTTTTAGAAATTCAAAAAGCCCGCTCATTAAAAAAGTGTCAAGTTTTGAAACTGCTTTTTCGACTTGAGTAAATTTCGGAAAAATCCATTCCTTGCATAGGCCCCCACCAGCGTCTGCCTATGGCCCCATGTTTGGTAAATCCGGGCCTGGTGACCATATCGTGCTTCAACATATAACCATTAACTAATTCTAACGGATATCAAGCTCTTCAAATAAAATGAAATAAAATTGTTTAAATTATAGGTTACAATTTAAAAAATGATATATTATTGTTTTTTTTTTTTATTTAAAAGAAATTTAAACTATAGCTCTATTACAATTCTAAACGTGCATTTTGATCATTAGTCTAATTATTCTCATACACTTTGCAAATATTTTGTAAAATTTCTAAAAGCAAAATATTTGTAAAAATAAATTGTTGCAGAATTGATGTTAAATTGTTTTAAAAAAGTAAAATATATAACTATCAATATTAGTCATTCTATTTTCATTAATTAAATTATAAATTATGAATTTATACTATGAGATAGTGTTTTTTATTTTTTAATTAAAACAACTTCAAACAATAACTTGCTGTCAATGATGAAAATGAAGTTTTAATCAGTTTAAAATATTTGAACTTTTAAAATGGATTCTGACTATTTCTACGTTCATCTAATAATTCAACAGCAATTTAGTGATAATTTTTGTCCATCAAACAACGAAAACAAAAATACTTTTTATTTAGGGTAAACCTAAATATTCTGTGAACGAAATTTCATAGGACAGATCTTTCCTGTTTTCAAAACTATGTGACAAGAAATTTTGGAGGGATGTTAAAATTTCACAAATAAGTGAAATCAAATTCTTTTCAAATAAAACATTTGAGGCAGTTGGTGCAGAAACCGCACAAGTCCATAAATCGTAATTGTTCAAGAATCAAGAAAAACCGTTTTTCTTGTAAATGTGAGTTTTTTAATTCTGCGTTTTGTATTATTTTCTACTAACCTATAAGTTTAAAAATTCAGTATGATTGATTTATATTTTAATTAATATAGGGTATAAAAAAAATAAATTAACTTTTGGACTTGTGCGGTTTCTGCACAAAATGAAATGAAAAACACAGAAAATGTATTGAATCAAGTGAAGTATCACAGTTTTAGTAAATTTTTAGTAACATTTATTAAAAATTTTTAATTTGGATAATTTTTATTAGCATTTTATAAATAATAAACATTTTTTAAAAATCACTTTTCAACATTTTCTTAACAATTATCACATAATTCATTATTATTGTTTTCTGCCTCGCTTTCAGTGCATTTTATTTATAATATAAACTGTTTAATATAAATTATTTAACAACGTCTAAAACACTTTAAAAATATCACAAATAAATTTTATTTCATTCATTGCGCATCTTTTTGCGCAGCTTGGAATCATGGACTTGTGCTGTTTCTGCACGAAACGAAAATTTGTTTATTTATTTTAAAGGGTTTAGAGTTTAGTAACATATGTAATATTTTACTAGATCGTAGAGCTTCATTTAAAGATAAATTTCCCACAAAAAAGTGATTTTCGAAAAAAATGGACTTTTGCGCTTTCTGCACCAACTGCCTCATTTCTATTCTCCTATAACTACGATAGGGTAATTTCGGACGAGTTGGAACACTGGAAGAGATGGTACGCTTGCTCTATCTTAGAAAATAATTTGTTAAACTTAATTTTAACTTTGTATGTAAGTGTCTAACAGTACATAAACAAAATATAAAATGTATATTTGTCACTAGCAAAATTACAAATAAATTGATAATCCATCGTTAATAAGATCGAGCGTCGTGAGAACCCAAAGTTTTTTAGCTTAGTATTACATGTGTGTTTTTTTTTAGTTTTTTTAATTAATTTTTTAATTTTTTTTAATTCAGTTCGTGTGAGTTTAGGCAAGTTTGGACATATTTTTATGTGTATGTATAAGTTACAACTTTTATCGAAACTGGGAATATATATTATTTTTAGTTTTATCTTTCTCGGACAACCAGAAGACCCCCGCATAACCCTGTAGTACGGGCTACGGGGTACCTAAAAGCAGGTTTTCACATCCTACGCAAAAAAAAAATGTGTTTGTTTACGTTTTTGTTTTATGGGTTAAAATTGAATTAAGTCAAATTTTACGCATAAGTAATTAATTATGAATTAATTTAATCCGTAATTTATGTTCTGAGTGTGTTTTTGCAAGTTTATTAAAATTAGTAAATAGAATTCTTACTCTTAAAAAAAGTTGTAAAATGACATCCAGTGTAAAAGACAAAGTTCACGCTATACTACACGTGTCAATTCGAGAAGAATGTATGGATGTTAATATTGAAGTATTTTAAAAGATTTAGATTTTATTATTTAATTCCTTAGAATTTCTCCCAGACTTGCCCTACAGAAAGAAAGATGCTACTCAGAAGAACTGCCATTAGACAATGAAAAAAAGAAAGATATGATGACGTTAATAAAGGACAAATTAATGCCTGGAAAATATCATTCATTCTACAATGATATTATCAATTAGTTTTCAAGATATGTTGATTAATTTCATGTTAAAATTTAAATAATTTAATAATAAAGTACTGCTTTAAAACATTCTGATGTGAATTTTTATTCAATTAAAAAAATTGATGTTTAATGAACAAAAAAAATTATTTTAAGAATTGATAAACAAAAATTAGATTTTAGATTTGTAAGTAAGAATTTGGTTTTGAAAAGATTGAGCAAGGAAGCTAATGTTTCATTTAAAATTATTAATTTTTTTTCAGTATTCTATTTGTATTATTAGAACGTTATGAAAACATTCATTTGTAAAAGTTATTAATAAAAATTATTTCTGTTTGTGACTTGAATTTTAATAGTTTATAAATTATTAAATTAAATTATTATAATAATCTAATAATAAAATAAGCTTAATAAATTATATGGATCTAAATTAACGGAAAAAAAGGGTACGTAGAGTAAGATATAAACTTTCGGCACTACTTGAATGCCTGAACAAGAATTACACATTATTAACATAATAATAATAATAATATTAATTAAAAAATTAAAATAACAAAATTTTATAAACACCTCCATTTAAAAATATATAACCTTATTCATTTCTAGCCAAATTAAAATAAAAACTAAACACTCTTGTTGTCGAAGTGGTATGTTTTATAAATGTTAACCGAAATGGTATGTTTTAGAAAACTTACGCGAATAGGTATGTTTTATAATGAGAACGCGTAATGGTATGGTTAAAGACATTCATCTGAAATGGTATAAGGTTCTCTAAGATTTTTTGAAATGGTATGGTTTTCTGCTAAGCCAACGATATTGAGAAAGGATTTTTACCTTAAGTCGTTAGTTTTAGTAACACAGTAACTAATTTAGAATAAATTAGACAAGTACAGTAAAAAGTAAAAGCTGTTTGTAAGTTTTATTAAACCACCGAAATTTTCTTTAACATTTATGCTATTCGAGTCACTGTTTATAAAAATCATTTCAGATAAAACATGTTTTCTCCAATCGCGTTCATAGTCAAAAACCTACTTCCGAAACATCTGGATAATATTAACAAACCTTGGAAAACAAGAACGTTTCATAGTAAGTTTTGTAAAAAGCTAATCAATGGACCGTTAAGTACTTACACCAATAAGTTATTGAATCTCAAAATTAAAGTCATAAATTTTCATTTTTCTTACTTAACTGATACCTTAAAAAAGATAAAAACCGCTTGAAACAATTCTTCTCTTGATAAAGATATTTTAAACAATTTTTTACTAAAAAATAAGAAATATTTTTGCAATATAAAAGAAAAATCTAATAATTTACGTAAGAATAAATTTAAAAATTTAATTACGGTTAAAGAAAATTCTCATATTATGATTGACAGGAAGGATTGGTTTTGTAATTTGAGTGACGCAGTAATCCCCGACGAAGTTGTTGACATTGTCAGTTTAGGGCCGAACCATAGTTATATTTCAGAATTTTCTAAACCTGACGTTATTAATACTATTAAAAATATCGAGTCAACCTTAAATTTCTTAGATGTAAACAATACTTTAAAAAATGAAATGGTACACAATATACAATTTACTTTAAATAAAAATAACCATCAAAAATCACATTTGAAGATAGAAAATTCTTCAAGAAACTTAATAGCACAAAAAAATTTCTTAAAGACAATGACAAATTAATTTTTACCACAGCTGACAAAGGCAACCGTACTGTTTGTCTTAATAAAGTAGATTACATTGCTAATAGACGGAGAGCTGGCTACATAAAAATGACATGTATAAGGTACATGGAAGATGAATGTATTAATAGGTTGCAATTGAGTTCCTGAATTCAAAAAGTCATGTCTGCCTGCACGGTCAGGAAGATTAAAGTCGCGTCGGACGGTCAAAGATGATAAATCTGATAAGAAAAAAAAGTGATAAGACTCAAGGATAAAAATTATAGAAATGTAAAGTATTTTTTATTAGAAAACGTGTAATATAATTGGCAGACAATTTTCTGGAAATAAAAGGCCTGGCAGACAACGTCAAAGGTGCGTTATTTTTAATAAAAAAAAAGTGATAAGACTCAAGACTGAAAATTGTTGGAAATAATAGGTAAGCTTGTAACAAAGCCATATGTCAATTGGCAGCCAAAAATTCGGAATATAACATCGTGGCAGACAACGATAAAGAGCGCCATTTCCATACGTTTTCATACATTCACGCCTGGGGCCTGAAATATTTATTTTGCAAATAACTCGCAAACTGTGGCTTTTATGCAAAAAATTGTATAATACAATCTTGTAGAGCACATTATTATCTACAATATTTATAACATTCATTTTTTAATGAAATTAATATTTTTTATATTACATAGCAAAATTTGACCAATCGGAGGGGTAGAAAACCACATTTTCGCAATTGTAGTAAGTTCTGTCTAATATATGAAAAATTTTCCTAAATAAAAAATATGGAGAATAAAAAAATAAACAACTTTGAGTTTACATCTTTTTTTACACAGTTATTAGGTGAACCTATGAAACGTTAGAAAGTGCGCAAATACCGGGTGCATATTGGTGTCAGGCAACTTCAAAAATGCATTTTATTTACTGAAAAAACTGATAAAACTCATGACTAAAAATTATTGGAAATAATTAGTGTGCTCTTAACAAATCTATAAGTCAATTGACAGACAAAAACTCCGAAGATAACATCATGGCAGACAACGATAAAGAGCGCCATTTCCATACGTTTTCATATATCCACGCCTAGGGCGTAAACTATTTATTTTGCAAATAACTCGCAACCTATGGCTTTTTTACAAAAACTCTAAGAATATGATCTTGTAGAGCACATTACTATTTACAATATTTATAACAAACATTTTACAATAAAATTAATATTTTTTCATATTACATTGCAAAATGTGTCAAAACGGGGGATAGAAAGACATATTTTCGCAATTATGTTGAGTTCTGTGCAATATATGAAAATTTTTTATGAATACAAGATATAGAGAATAAGAAAAGAAACAACTTTAAATTTAACTTTTTTTTCGTACAGTAATTAGGTGAACCTAGGGAACGCTGCAAAGTATACGGAAATACCGGGTGTACAATATTTACGTCCATATCTGCACCCTGTACCATGCGTACACTTGTCAGCTTGCAATACATTGGAAAGCCAGTTTTACAAAAAGTCATTATTAGCACATGGACAATTTTTTTTATCTAATGTGAATTGTCTATAGAGATTAAAATTTTAAATTTAAATTAAAAATTGTACGTATTATAATTATTCAAACATTTTATACAAGTTTTGAAATAATCGCAGTGTCTGAGATTCTCTTCAAGCAAACTCTATGAAAAGTCTATTATGGTCTTTACATAGTAAAAAATAGAAATTTTAAACATTATTTTAGTACAAGTTACATCGAATTCCAAGAGGGGGTGTTTTGAGATATTAATGTTTGAAATTTTTAAACCTAAAATTTTACATTAAATTAAAAATTTTTTAAAAAAAGTTTAGTATCATTTTAAAGCTTGATAAATTCTCTTTCAAATTCGCCTATTACATTTTATTTTTCATTTAGTTTTAATCAAATTAAACCGATTTAAAAAATCCTTTTCACGCGATAGTCTTTTGCTAGTAGAACGGTTTGAAATAGAATAGCCCATATCTTTTGGCACTTCATATCAACAGTACATTAAAAAAAATGATTAAGGTATTTTCTGATCTCCATCTTCGAGAAATATATTTATATGTTTTAACATTTTTATTATAATTTTGCTTCTTCATAGAAAAATGATTATTTTACGCTTAAATTTCAAAAACATTAATTAATTATTTCTATAATTTTTTGCGCAAAAGCCATAGATTGCGAGTTCTTCTTATCTTTTGTTTAGGAACATTTTCCGCATATTTTGTGTCCTTTTGCAATGTAATAAAAAAAATCAATTTCATTAAAAAATGTATGTCATAAATATTGTAGATTATAATATGCTCTACAAGATAATATTCTACAATTTTCTGCTTAAAAACCACATTTTGTTAGTTATTTGTAAAATAAAATATTACCACTTTCTTTGAACTGACGGAAAAATTTTAAAATCTCCAAGGTTTAAAAATAAAGTTTCAGCTCTTTAGAGAATTCACTTTATATAAAAAAAATTGACCATGTGCTAATAATGATTTTTTGTAAAACTGCTCTCTAAATCTGAATTAGTGGTTTTTCACTATTGAATTAAAGAAAAATCGGTAACTATTAAATAGTGAATATTTCACTAATGTTTAGTAGAAAACTACTAATTAGTAGTTTTCCACTATTAATTATTAAAAAATGGTTATTCACTATTAATAGTGAATTTCACTGTTTTAATTAGTAGAAATCTCACTATCAAATTAATAGTTTTCCACTATAAATTTGTAGTTTTCTACTAAACATTAGTGAAATGTTTCAATAGTGTATTCAATAGTGAGCGATTTTTCGCTAATTCATTAGTGGAAAACCACTAATTTATATTAAGAGAGTGGCTTTTCAATGCATTGCAAGTTGACAAATGTACGCATGGTACAGGGTGCAGGTATGGACGTAAATATTGTACACCCGGTATTTGCGTATGCTTTGCAGAGTTTCCAAGGTTTACCTAATTACTGTACGAAAAAAAAGTTAAATTTAAAGTTGTTTCTTTTCTTATTCTCTATATCTTGTATTCATAAAAAATTTTCATATATTGCACAGAACTCAACATAATTGCGAAAATATGTTTTTCTACCCCTCCGATTGGTCACATTTTGCTATATAATATAAAAAATATTAATTTCATTAAAAAATGAATGTTATAAATATTGTAGATAATAATGTGCTCTACAAGATTGTATTATACAATTTTTTGCATAAAAGCCATAGTTTGCGAGTTAATTGCAAAATAAATATTTCAGGCCCCAGGCGTGAATGTATGAAAACGTATGGAAATGGCGCTCTTTATCGTTGTCTGCCAAGATGTTATCTTCCGAATTTTTGTCTGCCAATTGACATATGGCTTTGTTACAAGCTTACCTAATATTTCCAACAATTTTCAGTCTTGCGTCTTATCACATTTTTTTTTATTAAAAATAACGCACCTTTGACGTTGTCTGAGAGGCCTTTTTCTTCCAGACAATTGTCTGCCAATTATATTACACGTGTTCTAATAAAAAATACTTTACATTTCTATAATTTTTATCCTTGAGTGTTATCACTTTTTTTTCTTATCAGATTTATCATCTTTGACCGTCCGCCGCGACTTTAATTTTCCTGACCGCGCAGGCTGACATAACTTTTTGAATTCAGGAACTCAATTGCAACATATTAATACATTCATCTTCCATGTACCTTATACATGTCATTGTTATGTAGCTAGTTCTTAGACTATAAAGCAAATATTCTATTAGATGACAAAGATGTTGATAAAAAAATTAATAGAAATCCTTTAGTAAAATTACGTTCGACCCTACTGTAAAAACGTATGTGAGATCTGTCGTAAGAAAGTAGGTATGTACTTACTTGTGTACGCATATAAGATCTTAGGTGACACAGACGAGATCTCGTATAAGATCTTATGTGAGAACGTAGGTACGAACGCATGGAAGTTCTTATATTAAGTTCCTTCATGCGCCGCGTATAACGTTACTCAATATAAAATTGAAACAGCGTTCTTATATGAGTTCTCATCTGCGTACGTATGTACGAACTCATGAGCGAACACACTTACGAACTCATGTGCGAACACACCTAAGTATTAAATTAAATATATTATTAAAAAAAAATCTCGCCAACGGGATTCGAGCCCATCTAACCTGAGCCTAAGTACGCCTTAAACCCCTCGGCCACCGTAGTTATAGAAACAACTTTACAAAATCTTAGTCATGTTTAATACATAAATTTCTTCGGAAAAACATGACTAAGATTTTGTAAAGTTGTTTCTATAACTACGGTGGCCGAGGGGTTTAAGGCGTACTTAGGCTCAGGTTAGATGGGCTCGAATCCCGTTGGCGAGAATTTTTTTTTAATAATATATTTAATTTAATACTTAGGTGTGTTCGCACATGAGTTCGTAAGTTTGTTCGCTCATGAGTTCGTACATACGTACGCAGATGAGAACTCATATAAGAACGCTGTTTCAATTTCATATTGAGTAACGTTATACGCGGCGCATGACGGAACTTAATATAAGAACTTCCATTCGTTCGTACCTACGTTCTCACATAAGATCTTATACGAGATCTCGCCTGTGTCACCTGAGATCTTATATGCGTACACATGTAAGTACATACCTACTTTCTTACTACAGATCTCACGCACGTTTTTACAGTAGGGGAACATCTATGGAATTCTTAAATCTGTCGTCCAAATGTCATAATAACGCACTGACTCAAACTGACACAACACTTCCTATGTTTTATGGTTTACCAAAAATTCATAAGACTGATATCCCCCTCAGACCGATTGTTTCTTGTGTTAATTCTCCAAATCATGCGCTTGCTAAAATTTTGCATCAAAAATTAAAGAACATAGTTTCTACACCTTCTTCACATATCAACAATAATTTTGAACTTAAAGAAAAATTATAAAATGTTAACATTCCCAAAAACCACATGTTAATGTCAGTTCTTTGTTCACCAATGTTTCTTGTGAATTGGTAATTGAGAGCTTAGATAGACGTTACCACCAATTTAATAATAATTGTGACATACCTTATACTCAGATTATTGAAATAACTAAATTTTTATTTCAAAATACCTTTTTTAAATTCAATGATAAATTCTATCAGCAAATTCATGGAATGCCGATAGGTTCTCCTATTTCACCCTTTTTTGCAGATATTTGCATGGATTTTTTGGAGATGGAATGTCTAAATATTTTAAAACAAAAATATAATTGTAATATACCGGTTTATTTTCGTTACATCGATGATACGATTATTTGTATTCATAAAGAATTTATAGCCTCGGTTTTAAAAGTTTTCAATTCTTATCATAAAAAATTGCCATTTACGCTTGAAGTGGAAATTGACAGAAGAATAGATTTTCTCGACTTGACCTTGATAAAAAAAAAATAATCGCCTTATTTTTGACTGGTACCAAAAACCTACTTGTTCTGGAAGACTTTTAAATTTTCTATCTAATCATCCTGTTAATCAAAAAAGAAACATTGTTTTTAATCTTGTCGATAGAGCTATTTCAGACGCAGGAATGGTCCCTAAAGTTGACTATCTAGAATGTTGGATAGGTCGAATTTCATATGTCAGAATGTTTCTTTTATCAAATAGGGTATTTGTTTCCTCGAATTAGTATTTATAAAAACGCGTAGTTAGACGAAAAGTTTTAAAAATGTAGAATTTTTATTGTAACAAATAGCCATTTAATAGAACGTCTACTGATTAAATAATCATTGTTCCAAACTTTTTATTTAGATACATTTCTATTTCATAGAATCTTTATTTTGCGAATTTTTATATGATAGAACAAATATTTGATCAACTGTTTGTTTAACTGAATGTTTATTAAATCGAAATTAAATTAATTTACCGTACCGTTGTTAAGAAAATGTAATTCAAGGGTAGTATTTCCTCACTTTTTTGAAATAATCAGGAAGAAAAAATTTAAATAGCTTGAAATTTTCAACGAAAAATTTTTTTTTCAATAAAATTTTTTTGTGTAATGTTTTTAACTACAAAATACTATTTAGAAACCAAATTATAAGAAGAAATAAAATTAAAAAAATATTTACTATCATGGTCTGATAGAATGAGAACCGCTTGAGGGTATAAGCATCCTTAAGAAATTGGCTAAAGTTCCGGCTATTGTCAGTCAAAAGACTAATTCCATTGAATAAATAAGATTCGGTTATTATTTTAATCTCTTTTATTTTGTAGCAAAAATTTATAAAGCTAAGTTTGTTAAATTGCACAAACTAAGGGGGGGTTCTTTTAAGTTTTAAGACAAAATGGGTTTAAAGTGTTGCAGCAAACACTATAGCCGGATATTCATCTTTACAAATTAAAGATCCGACTAGTAGTAGGAATTTTATCCTGCTCTAGCTGTAGAAGCTAACAGGGATCACAGTTGTTTCTTCGTTCAATTTTAGGTGAAAAAGGGGATTTCGATTTTCAAAAAACGGGATTTTTTTTAATAAAAAGGGGATTTTGAAAATTAAGAAAAAAGGGTTATATTAATAATTCAAGTTTTCTTTTACAAAACTTTATTGTTTCTTTTTTTCAAAACAGTTTTATTAATTAATTTAGTCTTTTTTTGTTGAATTTGTTTATGAAAATTTCAAAAGAAAGAGCACTTTCGGAAAGACAAAAATTTATCTTTTAATAGGTTGTCTGTTCAATGACAAGAAGATGGTTGTTGCAATTAAATTTTTTTAAATATAATTTTTAACTTCAAATGGTTTTTTAAATTATTTATTCAATAATTAAATTTTAAACAGGAAACATAAAAATCTGTGATGTAAAATGTTCTGATATAATGTTAAAGAAATTAAATTAAAAATCTTTCAGCGAAATATGACAAAATCAATTCAAATTATTTTTATTAATCTCTTTTATTGTATTTTTATATTTTCTAATTCAAAACAATTAATTTTTGTTTGAAATAAGTAAATATATTTCATAAACAATTTTTTTTCATCCAATAAAATAAATTTGATGTATTTCAGCAAGAATACATGGTTTTATTTTATGATGCAAAACTAGTAATATTTGTATAAAACGAGTAAAAAATATTTAATAAAACATTTTTTTATCCAATAAATTAATTTGCTTTAATTAATTAAGAATATATGGTAATAAGAAAATTATATAACTTTTTAAAATAATTTTATTTTAATTATGTTTTTTCATGTTTCCTGTTTAAAATCTAAATAAATTCAATAAATAATAATAAAAAACCATTTCAAGTTAAAAATTATTTTTACACATTTAAATTCAATAACTAGTTTCTCGTCATTGTACAGACACCTTAAAAAAGGATAAATTTTTGCATTTCCAAAAGTGGAAAAATAGAAACTTTTTGAAAAAAAGAATGTCAAAGAAGAGAAAAATGTTGATTTTAGGTGTTTTAGATGATAAAATCTTGATTTTAGGTGTTTTACGTGATTTTTCTAAAAAAAGGGGAAAAAGGGAAAAAAGGGGAGAAACTGTCATTGACAACATTTTAAGAGAACTATGTTAAATAAATATTAAAATATGCTACCGTCGAACGGGGCTATTCTGGTACACCGGGGGCTATTGTGGTACAAGCTGGTTTTTTATTTCTAAAATATTTATTTTGAAATTTATAAATATGATTTTTATTTGTAAATATAGTGTGATATTTTACAAACAAAATAACAGTATTGTTTCTAATAAATTCTTTGTCAAAAATCCGGAAAAAATTCATATATACATACAAATTTCATTAAAAAATTTGAAGTTCTCTAAAAATCTGCTTCGATCTTAATATCGACAAATTCAATATAAAAGATATTTAAGATACGTGTTGAGAATTTAGTTAGGAATATATTCACGTGATGGGCTAACTTTTTATTAAGAATTTAAAAAAAAAATTGTTAAAAACTGAAAGTTCAGCACGTAGCGGGGCTATTCTGGTACAAAACTATTTTGGTTATTTTATGAAAATTCGTTTTATTAAAACAGTAAAAAAGGTTTCTGTGCTTTGGTTTAATTGTTTTTGTTACGTAAATGGTTTATTTTTTGTCAGAGAATTGGAAATAAGTCAAATTTATTAAACTTGACAAAGGGTGCATCATAACCTCAAAAACCACTTATATTAATATCATATTATTTACAAGGATTTTTAGTTAATTTCAAGATTGCTTGACATAAAATAGCTCATAAAGTTATTATGGACCATATTAAGTCGTTTAATTATTAAAATAACATAAAATACAAATTTTGAAAAATTTCATTATTTAACTTTTTATTTTCATAAATAATTTCTATAATAATAATTACTATTTGGCGATTATTAAAAAATGTGTCTCTGGGATATCTATTAAAAGGTTCCCACATAGTTTAATGCAAAAAATAAAATGTTTTCTTTATTTTATAAACAAAATTAAATTTTGTACCATAATAGCCCCGACTGCGAAATTATTATAATACAAACTTTGAGTTCTCATAACTCGAAGAAAAAATGTTTTTTTATGATAAAACTTACAGTAAGCTTTCAGAAGGATGTAAACAACATGACTAATTAGTTAAAAAATTTTAGTATAAAATTCTGATTTTTGGTGAAGCATAGAATACAAAGAATGAGGTTTTTGTACCATAATACGCCCGTTTGACGGTATTGATTTAAGTAAGGTAGAAATTGAGTAGATCGATTTGATAGCACCATGGTATTATTTCAAAAACTTTAGACTTTTCTTTTATGAAAAATGAATCAATAAATCTGTCATTAAAGTAATCACATGGAATTCAATAGCATGAAGGTATTTGATTCAATAGTAATTTTTTCTCAGTGTATATACCGGTACCTCCGAACAAAAAAAACCACTGTCGCGTTATACGACTAAAAATTCTTCTCTGACGTCGGTTGTCTAAAACAACCACTGTTAAAATGACCGTCAAAAAACCACACTTGGTTTTTCCAATTTTTTTAGGAAACTAATTTCTAAAGTTTCAGAAACTTAAAAAATTCAAAATCTCAATACAATATTGTATAGATTGGTGCATATTTAAGTTAGTCTATTTCAAATGCTGTTTTGATTTTAATTGAAACATTTTGACATTTCATTTAACCAAAAAAACGCAGTGGTTGTTTTAGACGACCACACTGAGAAAATAAGCCTCTAGCCAAATTCTAGGTTAAGGGACTCTGAACAAAACACACAAGATACCGGCGATCACAACCAAACTTCAAGGTTAACAGTAGCATTTAATCTGCTAATAAACAAAGAGCTTTTCAGGTGCTATATCAACAACCTCTCTCTGCTAAATTTAATTAAAAATTGGTTATATTTAGTCAACTTCTTTTCTCAGTGCAACGTCAGAGAGGAGTTTTTAGGCGTATAACGCGAGAGTGGTTTTTTTTGCTCGGAGGTACCGATACGTCAGATAACCTGACTTTCGTGTGGCCGAATTTTTAAATTAGATACCTTATTTTCATATCTTTTAATTTTTATCCCAATAAATTATAATTTAACAGATTCTATACACTAAAGACATTTTCTTTGATAAAATATCCATGTAGCCGAATTTAAATATGACAGAATTACAATTTAACAGAAATACTAATAGCCAGAATTTTTATTTAACACAATATCTATTTAACAGAATGTTTAATTATTCGAAATTTCCTTTGTAATCATTTCTATATTTTAGAAATGTTATTAAATAAAATTTACACTTGTTAAAATTTGTATATTGCAAACTTTATATCTAACCAAATTTATTTATCTATTTATCTTGACTTTTATGTAGTAGTATCTCTATTTAGCAGAACTTTTATTTAACAGAATTAAAAAACAACCCACAATTCATGCAACCGAATTTTCATGTGACAGACTGTTTATGAACCTGAATTTTAAGGACGATCGTTGGACAAATACGACAGTGTTTGTTAAAGACTTTCCTCTTCTTTGGTATATAACTGTTCCACGATTAGATGTTTCCAAGAGCAGAAGAAACAAAAACGGGAATAAAACTAACAGACTTGCTACAGAAAATGGCCGCTATACGGTCTTTACATATTTTTTTAGATACTTTTTTTGTAATAAGTATTAATATTCTATAAATATTAAAAGCTCTGTAAACTTGGTCCTGACTGGGACCCTTAAAATGGCCCTAGATATTTGATCTAGCTTGGACCAGCCTGGAACAGCGTGACGCGCCAACATAGGTCCTACCTAGATATAGCCAAGCTAGGCCCTAGTTAAAAACGGGGTAATCTAGGCGGGGCCTAGAAAGAACCAGGTAAAAATTTTCACACTGGAAATAAAAATTATATCAAATTATAATTCCAATTATGAAATTTACGTCAAATACCTAGTCGATGATAAATGTTTCGACGTATGAAAATTAGAAAATTGAAATTTGGGCGATAATCATGCGTCCCTTAAACATTCTGGCATATTTAAATTCGGCTAAATGGATATTTTATCAAAGAAAATGTCTGTGGTGTATAGAATCTGTCAAATGATAATTTATTGGAATAAAAATTATAAGATATGAAAATAAGGTAATTTAAAAATTCTGCCATATGAAAGATAGGTTATCTGACGTATATGGGTGATTCTCCGTAAAGTGGGCAATTTTATGTCTTCGTATTATATCTTTTAAACATCTTAAGATTTAATTATCAATAATGAACGAAAATATTATTTAAACATTCCTTAACTATTACACATAAGAAAAGACTATAATTTTGTATACAAATTTAATATAAAAAAAACGATATGGTCACGTAGTTTTACTAAAAGTGACAATATTAAGAAAAATGGTGAAACATTTGCAAAGATTCACAAAATACATCCTGAAATGAAAATATGAATAATGTCCATAAATCTGAAAAATGACAATCCAAATAAAACTCCTAGTATACCTCCTTTTAAAATTATGTAACATTACTTATTTCTAGCTAGTAGTGTTACTAACTTAAAATAAAAACAAAACACTCTTGCTGTCGAAATGTAAATTCTGTGTTTGGTTCGTGTTAAAAAATTTACTTAGTGTTTACACTGGTTATTACAGCCTGAAGAGGTCTACGAATTGTGGTCGAAACGTCGTAAATAAATTACTTATGTGATGGATTTAATGTGTTAGTGTTTAATACCTTTACAATTTTTTGCTCCTTTGATCGAACAATTTCTTTCTTAGTATTAACAATGGAGAGCAACAAAACATTACCTCACTTATAATTTTGTGATATAGTTCTATAATCTGTGCAGTCATCGTAAAGTGTTTTGTCATAAATTAATGTGTTTGTGTAGTTTTTTTTTTAGTGCTATGTGATTAACAAACTTTTCTTTCTACAAATGCACCACGAATGTGAAAATAAACAGTAGCAGACGACATGTAAGGAGGTTTTATTGTAAAATGTAAAAGGTTAAAAACAAAAAGGCTTATACTTTTTTCACAAGTATCTTGAGGTCTCAAAAATTTAACTGCATCATTATAAAATCATTATCTACCAATGGACCAAATTTGATTAGAATGGTAATGTTCATTCTATTTATGATAGAACCTCCTTAATTATTCCTTCACCCGTAAGGGACCGACACTATAATTGAGGCAGCTTGTGCAGAAACCGCACAAGTCCATAAATCGAAATTGTTCAGGAATCAATAAAAACTATTTTTCTTGTAAATGTGAGTTTTTTAATTCTGCGTTTTGTATTATTTTCTACTAACCTATAAGTTTAAAAATTCAATATGATTGATTTATATTTTAATTAATATAGGGTATAAAAAAATAAATTAACTTTTGGACTTGTGCTGTTTCTGCACAAAATGAAATGGAAAACACAGAAAATGTATTGAATAAAGTGAAGTATCACAGTTTTATTACATTTTTACAGTGGCGTAGCAAAGGGGGGCGGAGGGGGCGGTCCGCCCCGGGTGACACCATTTTAGGGGTGACACCCCAGAGGAAAGTTAGTGCAATAGGACAAAATTTAACTCTTCTAACAAAAAAAAAAAAAAGGTTAATAGTAGGGAAGGATTTGAGTTTTTGGGGTGACATTCTTATTTCCGCCCCGGGTGACACTCAGCCTAGCTACGCCCCTGTCATTTTTGTAACATTTATTAAAAAATTTCAATTTGGATAATTTTTATTAGCATTTTATAAATAATAAACATTTTTTAAAAATCACTTTTCAACATATTATCTAAAAAATTATCACATAAATCACTATTATTGTTTTCTGCCTCGTTTTGAGTGATTTTTATTTAGAATATAAACTCTTTAGTATAAATTATCTAACAACGTCTAAAACACTTTAAAAATATCACAAATAAATATTATTTCATCCATTGCTCATCTTTGTGCGCAGCTTGGTATCATGGGACTTGTGCTGTTTCTGCACGAAACGAAAATTTGTTTATTTTTTTTAAAGGGTTTAGAGTTTAGTAACTTATCTACTATTTTACTAGATCGTAGAGCTTCATTTAAAGATATATTTTTTATAAAAAAATGATTTTCGAAAAAAATGGATTTGTGCGGTTTCTGCACAAACTGCTTCAATTAGAAACAAGGCCTACGCGAATTGGAACTACGTCAAATTAATAAATTTTCTATATATTAAGTTGTTCGGTCTCCTTATACTAATCCATTATTTTTATATTTCAATGTTCATTGACTGATTAGAGATTCAGAATTCATAAAACTCATTTTTACTCATAGTTAAGGAACTTTTACACCTCACGCATTCGGAGTATGCTTCCGTCAGTTTGTAATAATTGCCATTAGCGAAAGACATAAAGCTGTTGAATATTAATAAGTAAGTGTTATTAAAATAAAATAATTGGAGACATGTTTCTGAGAATATACTGAGAAAAATCTGTTGTGATTATTGCTTGAAATCATTCCTACATTTTTTCCATAATTCTATTGATGTCATATTCCTAACAGAACTTATAATTACTGATCGGGTTTGGCCTGAATATTAGACAGATCGGCCTAATATTTAGGTGAATTCGTATAGTTAGTGTCTATGATATATTTATAGCATCTGCTCATGCGATAATCACAACAGATTTTTCTCATATATATGTAATAATACTGGTTGTTCTTTGTTCAGCGGTTGATTTGATTATGCTACCGATTCATTGTTTTCACGCTGCATTACCTTTTTTGTAAACCTCTACTCTATCAGGCCTGGCGGATCATATTCAACCGGGGTGGGTACTTGTCTCGGGGGTATTTAAAATCCTTATAAATAAAATCAGAGTTTTGTTTGTACATTGTATATTGTTTGTACTTAACCGATTTAAACGAAATTTTGTGGTATATTAGGTGTTGAATCAAGTTAGGTTTATTAACTTAGAAAGTTTAAAAATTTTAATTAGAACGGAAGATATGCCAATTTTTCAAAAAAAATTGAAAAACCCAAATATGTTTAAATTACTGACTTTTTGTTAGATTACTTCTAATCTTTTTGCATTAACTAGCAAAGTAAACGCGCGCTGATAGCGCGCGTCCAACAGCACTAGGATGTTTTATTATTCAATCTTATTATTAATTTTAATGAAACATTATTAAGGTACGAATTTTTTATTTAAAATGGATATACATATTTATTTAAAATATATTAAATTAAAAAGTGATAATTAACCCTTACTCTTCTATAATGCATTATTGGAAGCAAATCAAAATTTTGAAAATCATACAAATACATAAAAGTAACAATACCTACACGTGACAACCACACATTGATCCATGTGTGTTGATGGACACCTTTCGAATTTGAAAAATTGAAAACCTAGATAACTTTAGTACATTATTAAATGCATTGAATTACCGGGAGGATCTTTTAGATTTTAAGGCGTATTTATATAGGTATATAATATTATAACATAATAATTCCAATATTATATAATATATATTATTATTAATATTAGTTAATATTTAATAATGAATATTAATAATATACAATAAAATTATTACTTTATAATATTAATATATTTAATATAAAATACAATAATTTCAACCCGCTTATTCTTAAAATCTAAAAGAATCCAACGTTACTTCGAAGAATTTCACAATGCAATAATTTATATTAATATATTTCATATAACATTATTTTTAATATTAATAATAATAATAACAACCGTGACATGTACGAGTCTGATGTGAGCGTAGCTCTGCCGAGGTGGACCTGCGGTAGTTACTGCATTGTTACTGGCGAGTCCGTTCCGTCCGTGTATTCCGGGAACGGCTAAGCAGCTGATTAGACCTCAGGGATCTGGGGTAGGATCGCAGTATCCGAGGGTGTACCCGTTCCCAATCAAGGCGGCCCGCCACTTTACGCACGAGGCGCTGGTGAAAATTTTAGTATGGAAACTCAAATGGAAACGTCAGATGAAGTGATGGAGGTCAAAAATGGCCAAGTAGAGGCTCTACCCTCTGCCGTTGGTTCCGATCGGGTGAAAGCCCCGGTGACCAACGCTGGCTGCAGGATGGAAACGAACCAAAGATTTTTGGAAATCATCGCCCAGGAATTGGCCGGGGTTCCAAAGATCTTTGAAGAAATTAAAAAAGGCATTGGCAAGGAGAAAAACATCAAGAAGGAGGTCCAAAAGGGCATTCAAAACCTTGCGGACGTTTTCGATGTAATAAGCAGGAACCTGCGATTTATCGAAACGCCGACCCAGACGTCGGCAAAAGCGACCCCAAGGAGTGCCCAAGAGGATAAACCCGAAGATGCAAAGAGACGTCGCCGTACTGAGGGGGACAGCCCTGAGGCTAGTCGTCGGTTAGCACGGAAAAGAAAGCTGACGCGCAGACTCCCACCTGCAAAGAAGCCCCAGGTACCGCAGTTCTTGCCTCGAAAGACCTGTGCGCAGGTTCTTTCGGGTGGAGAAAGTAATGCTGGCTCTTCTGTTATTAGGCCCCCACAGCTTCTCGCAGGCGAAGATGAAGAAGTCTTTGAGCTGATCATAGACAAAAAAAAGAGGCTCGTCGGCGTTATAAAGCCAATAAAAAGAAACGAGCCGAGACGGCCCCGAAAGAAAAAGCGCCTCCCCAGAGGCTGAGGCAAACTGAAGCCGTCAGAATTTCGGCGAAGGATCCTAATTCCTACGCTGAAATTCTGAAGGACCTGAAGAAAGCCATGAAGCCTGAGGATTCAGGAACAGAGGTTTTGAGGACACGGAGAACGTTAAATAACGACTTTCTCCTTGTCCTAAAAAAAGGAGGAAACACGTCACAGTTTGCGGGAGCGTTGACCGAGGCTCTTCAAGAGAAGGCCACGGTCACGGCTTTCGTGAACAAGCGGACATTGGAGATTAGGGACCTCGACGAAGCAACCACCAAGGAGGACGTTGCTGAGGCCCTAACGTAAAAGTTAGGCTCTACCAACCCGGAAAGGGAGATCAGCATTGTTTCGAGGTTCCGCGGAGGAATGCTGGCATTGGTACGCCTTCCCGAGTCAGAGTATAATACTCTGCTAGAGATGAAGAAAATCCGGGTTGGTTGGATCAACGCCCCAATTCGTGAACACTTGGAGGTCAGAAGATGCCAAAGATGTATGGCATTTGGCCACCCGACCCGCACCTGCAAGGGCCCTGACAGAATTAAAAACTGTCGGAGATGCGGCAGCGCGGGTCACCAAGCCAAAAGCTGTACAGTCCAGGAGCCCAAGTGCATCACTTGCGAAGATCTGGGCAAAGAGGACAGGAAGCACTGGGCCGGAGGCACTTCCTGCCCGGTCTATAAAGCGGAACTGCAGAAACTTAAAAAGGCAAATGCCTAAAGTTTCTGCAGATCAATCTGCATAAGTGCGTGGAGGCCCAAGACTTCCTAATGCAAACAGCCGGGGAGAAGAGGATCGATGTCTTGTTCTGCACAGAACAGAACAGAAAGAACGATCTCACTCCCTGGTATCAGGATAAATCGGGAAGAGCAGCCATTCAGATCTGCAATTCCGAGTTGCGGGCAGATAAGTTCCTGGAGACGAACAGTGGATTCGTGTGGGTGGAAATGTCAGGCATACGTATGTATAGCTGTTATTTCTCGCCCAACGATAAACTGTCAGTCTTCGAAGATCAGATTTATGACTTGGAAGTGAGCCTTAGAGAATCCAGGTTGGATACCCTCATTACAGGTGACTTTAATGCTAAGTCCCCAGAATGGGGCGAGAAAAGGCTCGACAATCAAGGAATCTTGGTCGGAGAAATGATCTCCAGGAACAACCTGATGGTTGCGAACCGTGGGAGGTCTTGGACTTTTAGGAGAAACGGTCAGGGATCGATAATTGACTTGTCGATCACAACGGCCCTCCTAAATAAACGTATTAAAGATTGGCGCGTCCTGGAGGATTATACCCACAGTGACCACCAGTATATCGAGTTTTCAGTCTCAAGGGGAGACACGCTGCGGGCCAGGAACCACGGAGTTCTCCGTGAGAATGGCCCAAAGTGGAACATTAAGAAAATCGACAAGGAGAAGTTTGGCCGGTCCCTGGAAGAATCCCGCCTCATAGAGGATCTGGGATGGGTGAAGAGGCCGAATAACCTTGAAGGGGAGGTGCGGACGGTGAAAATATGATTGTCACCGCATGCGACGCGTCTATGCCGCGTTGTAGAAGCACAACTCCAAGAAGAAGAAATGTATACTGGTGGTCAGAGGAATTGGCCTCTTTGCGAAAGCCATGCCTCAAAGCAAGAAGGAGACATGACCGTTCAAACGGAGATCCTCTGCTGAAAGAGGCATATACAGAGGCCAAGAGAATCCTCAGGAAGGAGATACGCGCTGCAAAAAGAAAGAGCTGGAAGAACCTAATCGGTGACGTCGAAAATGACCCATGGGGTCTGGCTTATAAAATCGTTAACAAGAAATTGTTATCGAGGCAAAAGACCCCCGGTCTAGACAATCTAGATTGGGTCCGGCAAATCATAAAGGCTTTGTTTCCTCCAGCAGAACCATGGCCTAGGATGGACTGGAGTAACTGTCAAGTCGGTGAGGAAGAACTCTTCACTCTTACAGAATTACAAAAAGCAGGGAGTAGGTTAAAGCCAGGCAAAGCGCCGGGATTAGATGGGATAAGCAACGAGATCCTTAAAGAAGTAATCGTTGCGTCACCCCAGATTCTCCTAGACTGCTATAACAACTGCCTGAAGAGAGGAGAGTTTTTCCGCGACTGGAAAAGACAGAGGCTGGTCCTCCTAAGGAAAGGAGACAAACCTCTAGATAAAGTCTCATCCTACAGGCCTATATGCCTGTTAGATACGATGGGTAAGCTTCTAGAGGACATGGTTCTGCAGAGAATGCAATCTCACTTGACCGGAGAGAATAGTTTGTCTGACAACCAATTTGGATTCCGCAAAGGCCTGTCCACAGTAGACGCCATTCAGAAGGCGGTGGACCTAGCCAGAGAAGGAAAAAACAAATTGGGACCAGGGAAGAAAAAGGGCTTCTGCGCCTTGGAAGCCATTGATATACGCAACGCGTTTAATACCGCGCGATGGGAAGATCTCATCAAGTCGATGAGAAACAAAGGAATACCGCCCTACCTGTTGCGGATAATGGATAATTATCTTAGAAACAGGTGGGTAATATACGAGGGTGACACCTGCACTCTGAAAGAGGAAATGCAGAGAGGTGCCCTCCAAGGCTCGAGGATAGGACCATTCGTATGGAATGTCTCGTATGACGACTTCTTGCGAATGGGTCTACCTAAAGGCGCGGTGATCATCGGCTTCGCGGACGACGCGTTGATCGTATGCACTGCCGAAACAGTAGAAGCTCTGGGCGTATTGGTGAACGAATGTCTGAGACGAGCAAAGCGCTGGCTGGAGGCCAGAGGCCTCCAAATGTCTCTGGAAAAGACCGAAGCGCTGCTAGTCACAGACAGACGTGGTTATACAGCCCCTGGTATTCAGATAGACGGATTCGAGGTCCAATGGAGGAATCATATTAAATATTTAGGTGTCGAACTCGACAAATTTTTGAATTTGAAACACCATATAACCGTAGCATGTCGGAAGGCCGAACAGTGTTCGGCAAGTTTAGCTCGTCTAATGCCGAACATTGGTGGGCCTTCTGAAGCAAAGAGGAGACTGGTGGCGAGTGTTGCCCTTTCAAAGCTGCTATACGCAGCACCTGTATGGGCTCCGACCCTGCGAAATGACAGAAGCAAGACCATCTGTAGAAGGGTGCTGTCCGCGCAGAGAACTATTACGAAACGTATTATTTCGGCCTATTGGACAGTACCGATGTGTGCTGCTCAGGTCCTTTCAGCGTCCCGCCGGCACAAGAAAGGGAGGAAGTTTTTCTCCTTTTCAAGAAGAGAAACTCTTCCGCATATACGGAAGATAATAGACCCAGCAAGGACCAAATTCGCCGAGATGCGAGAAGCAGACTCGTCGACAGATGGCAAGAACGATGGAGCGGGGAGGAGACAGACCGATGGACGTATCGGCTGATACCTACACTCGCCACCTGGATAAGTAGGAAGCACGGAGTGGTTTCCTACTATTTAACCCAAGCTCTCACAGGGCACGGGTGTTTCGGCTCCTATCGGGAGCGATTTAAAAAAGTCGTTAGCTCGGAGTGTGTGTACTGCAAGTTCCCAGTGGACGACCCAGAGCACACACTCTTCAGCTGTAAGCGTTGGGACGCGGAGAGGCAGGTTATGTTTACCGGTGTTAATCGCAAGGTTACACCGGAGAACATGATCCCGCTTATGACTCGCTCTCCCGAGGATTGGCGAACCATCGAGACCTTCATACATTATGTTATGAGGGTCAAAGACCTCGATGGTCGCCAAAGAATGGAGGTCCCGTAGAATAAGGGAGAAAGTCGCTTTGGCGACAGAGAAGGGGATATAAGACTACTCCCGATGGCGATACGCGCGAAAAGTGCTAGCCGGGAGTGGTCCTAAGGTCCCCAAATAAGGGTGTGTTTTTAGCGGGTCGGCAGAACATCGCCACCCCCGCATAACCCTGTAGTACGGGCTACAGGGTACCTGAAGGCAGGTTTTCACATCCTACGAAAAAAAAAAAAAATATATTAATAATAATAATAATATTATTATATATATATATTAGGGTGGCTTTTAAGGGGTAATACTACCTTGCGCGCAGTAAAAGTATAGTCATTTTTCTGAATTTTTTGTAACAAAGCTATAAAATTTATTAGGGTCTGGGTTTTTACATATAAAAAAACATAGCTTAAAGTATGTAAAAATACATTAAAAAATTTTTTTAAAATAAAAATGGCGGCACAGTGGCTGATTAGTTTAAACCCCTTATCTTCGAGGACCTTGCACGGGCGACATACTACAGGTCGTAATTTTTAATCTAGAACAAAAACCCAAAATTATTTTGAAACAAGATGCTAAAAGCTACTGAACTACGTAGGATTTTTAAGAAATATCGATTTAAAAAAAATGGCTTCAATATTAAGAAAAAATACGAATTTTGATAGAAGAATTGCTTGAAAATCAACCACAGAATTGGCAAATTTTAATTTTTCTCAAAAATCCTACGTAGTTCACTTAAAAATATCATTATGAAGCTACAGTCAAAATTTGAGCAAGATCGGTTAAAAATTGTAGGCGCTAATGTGTCGCCCGACTTGAAAAATATAGTTTTTGAGAAAAACGCTTTCAAAGTTTCAAGTACTGAAATATTCCAAAATTGTATTTTTCTATCATAAGAGCTCGAGTACTTGAGACTTTTATTCAATAAAAAACTAAAAGGTCAACAAGTTTTAACTGCCGACAACATTTGTTAAGCCGCGAAAAAACCTAAAAATTGATATACCGAGTAATTGAGCATATTTTCAAATTACATGCAAATTGGCATAATGACTTCACAACAAAAATCGACATTTTGGACCATTTAAAAAAATTTTTCATACATAAACGCTTTTGAATACCATTTCTGAATGGGCAAGGAAGCATTTAAGACAATAAAAAAAATTTACAAAGTAGTATTACCCCTTAATTAGGCAAAGTTTTCAATTCTTCGGCCTTCAACCAGAAAATTGATCAAGGCAACAAGGTACAAAACAAAAAAAATTTCTTTAAGTTTGAGCCAAATCAAGCAATATTAACACGTGTCTCTAGACAACCGAATTTTTCCATGGATTTTTACATAGAAAAAAACAAATCATGAACAAATTGAATTGTAGGTCACAATTATTAACGGATTAACATGTATTTTTTTTAATTAAGAGCTTATTAAATTGTGCAAAGATTTGTCGAGACCGATTGTTAAATTTTTACTTGTTTTAAAGTTATTAACAATTGATCAATAAATAATTGAATTTTAATTTTTTTAATTTTTACTAATAGCTTTTGAATACCAATACAATAGGAGAGACCGGGGCTACTTGGCGCACTTTTTACTCTTTGTTGATTGGCTCTGGCAGTTTTGTATACATGAAAACTATATTTAAAAAACTGTATTTATTTAAAAAAACAAAAGTTCCAAAAAAAGTTGTACTTTTTTTTTAGAACAGACTTCTTGGAAAAAACCAAAGTACGCCAACCAGATCCGGCCTAGGGCTGCTTGGCGCACTACCCGGGGTTACTTGGCGCATGAATTAAAATGTGTGATTAATGATCAATCAATATGTTTCATTGTAATAATAAGTCTTGTAAGAAAATTTTATCTTGAAAAAATGTGAATTAAAAATAAAGGGCAATTTGGTTCAAAAAGTGAAGTTAACGAACCTAAAAACTACAAATATCTGAAAACGTAAAATTATGAGACAATAATATGTAGTAAACAGTTTTTTATCTTAAAGGGTTATTACTGGTATTGATAATAAAATAAAAGTGTTACCACATTGAATTTAATAAATTTTTATTAGTCACTATGTAGCTTATAAACTTCAAGCGTTCCGAGCGCGCCAACCAGCCTCAGCCCTACTGCGCCAAGTAGCCCCGGAGAGACTATTTACACATTTTCTTCATTTCTATGAAAACTGTAAATATAAATCAAAAATCTTTAATTGTTTCTTAAAAGCAACTGTTCAGAACACAATACCTTATTTCTGATTTTTTTCTGATCGCATTTTCTAAAAAGATATTACAAAAAAATGAAGGCGTTAAAATTTACTTTTGAGTACCAAAATTAGTTTTTTGAGTTTATAGTCCAGAATAATCAATCAATAATAATAATGAAATAAGGTGCAAAGTTCATCAAGTACATCAATTTGAATTAAGAGAAAAATTAATTCGACTTTTCACGTTTGAATAAACTCATGTGCGTCAACCAGCCCCTGGGCCAAACAGCCACGGTCTCCCCTACAGTTTTTTACAACTTCATTTCAAAAACAAACAATTCCTGACATAAGTCTTTGTTATAAACAATTTTTACAAACAATTAAGCAACAATCCATAATTTTGAAGAATTTGACATTCTTTTTTAGACCAAGTGTCTGAATTTATTCTTCATAAATGGACATTTGACAGAATGTGAGTAAATGTCAATAATATCATTTGTTATAAACAATTTTTATAAAAAATTAATCAACAAACCGTAATTTTGTTGAACTAAAATTTCTTTTTTAGACTAAATGCCTAAATTCGTTCTTCATACATGGATATTTCCCAAAATGTCACTAAATGTTAATAATTTTATTTTTTGTGAACAATTTTTTTTATAAAGTTTTAAACAGCAATCCGTAATTTTAATGAATAAAAAATCCTTTTTAAGACTAAATATCCTAATCCATTCTTCATAAGTGGACATTTGTCAGAATGTGATTAAATTTCAATAATTTCATTTGTTATAAACAATTTTTATAAACAATCACTCGAAAATTGGTTATTTCGAAGCATAAGCAATTCATTAGGTATCTCTAAACAAATCGTAGAATACAACTAATCGTAGTTTTTTCGTTAAAAAAAAAATTCTAAAAAAAGAATTTCTAATTCTTTAAAATTACTGATTGTTGCTTAATTATTTTAAAAAATTGTTTATAAAAAATGAAATTATTAACACTTATTCATATTCTAGCAAATGTCTAGTTATAAAGAACAAATATAGGCACGTAGTCTAAAAAAAAACTTTAATTCATCAAAATTAAGGATTCTTGCTTAATTTTTTATAAAAATTGAACCCACAGCGATCAAAAGGGCTTACGCGTGACTCTCGTTGGCCTCTCGTACAGCGAGTCTACGGCTGCGCCAGGGGACCTGCGCACTCGTTCATAAGCCCTTTTGATCGCGGACGGTTCAATTGTATATAACAAATTAAGAAACTTTGTCTAAAAAAGAAGTTTTAATTTATGAAAATTATGAATTGTTGCTTAATTGTTTATAACAAATGATATTATTGACATTTAGTTACATTCTGGCAAATGTCCATTTATGAAGAACAAACTAAGATACTTATAGTCTAAAAAAGAAATTTGAATTTATCAAAATTGTTTATAAAAATTGTTTGGAACTAATTAAATTATTGACAATCACTCACATTAGGGCAAATGTCTATTCATAAAGAATAAATTCAGACACTTGGTCTAAAAAAGAATTTCTAATTCATAAAAATTATGGATTGTTGCTTAAGGAGGTTCTATCGTAAAAAGAATTAACATTACCATTTTCATCAAATTTGGTTCACTGCTAGACAAGCCCGCCGAAGGAGAAACATGATATGTTATTTAAAAGTGATGTCTGATGCATTTTTCGGGTGAGTAGTAGCACCCACCTTATTCGCCGGGCCTGCACTCTATGACAACACAAATTGCCATTCAAGACGTATCTCGTAATATTTTCCCTTTTTCACTAAAATTTTTTTTCAAAAACAAGTCTAAAAATATTTTATTTTAATATCACTTATTTATTGACATTCAGCAACACTGTAAAAAAAACTTGTAATATTACTACTTTAAAAGTGGGTCCAAATATTACCTACTATGAAACTGACAAAAGTACACAAAAAATGTAAAATGACTTTAAGGTTATGTAGAAGTACATTTCTGTCGTGTAAAATTACATTTTAATGTATTTTTACACTCTAACAAAAATGAAACAAAAAATCAGGTAGCAGCTAGAATTGATCACGGAATCTTCAACTTGAAAATTTGACATCCTAACCACTGCTTCATGGAGATTCTTATAGACATTTTATTTTTATATTTTTTTAATTATCTGATTAAAGACATGCTTTTAAAAAAGTAATAACAGTTAAGTGAGTGCTTTTTTTTGCAAAATTTAAAATACACTAAGAAATTAATTATTAAAAGAAAACTAATTAACCTATAAAGTAAAAAATTTCAATTTGTGTATGTTTTAAAATATTAAAAATAACTGTAAATAAAATTGCGTATAAAATTATAACATAATTTCTAATTTTTTGCCGAACTGATAATTCTTAAACTGATGTTTCTAATTAATAAAATATTTTATCATTTATAATATAGTACTAATACAAAATGTGTCAACATTTGACAAACCCTTTTTAAACAGTAGAAATTTATTTTAATATTCTGTGCCATTTGCTCATCTTCTTATGACCAAAAATTATACGATTTCATATACTGTAAATTTTTTACAGTCAAATATACATCTTTCACTAATCGCAATTACTACAAACTAATATTGAAGTCACATCTATAAAATCAATTTTCTAACTTGGTTTCAAAGTTTAAAAAAACTCATTTTCAACAGGACGGAAACATACTCGGAATGCTCAGAATGGGTTAGACGATGTATGAGTGCTTTTCAATATTGATGTATGTGATACTGACCCAATATGGAAGATAGACTTTTCCTTCGTCGGCAACAAACTCCAAAACTCCACAGTGTGTGATTCTATTAGTTTTTTTATTTGTTAATTTAAAAAGCATCGGATAAACTATATTCAGTCTCGTTAACGTGTCTAGAGCAGAAGGTGGCATAATAACTGCAAAAAAATTTTAAATAAGCTCATCTAACTTTTTAAAAATTTTACAAAACATTTCACAATATGTTCTTTTTTATTTATTTAGTAAATTTAATAAACTTGTTAATTCTCATCTGAAGAAATGAAAACATGGTATTTGAGAAAATATTGTCAACATAAGTTGGTTGTTTGTTTGAAAACACTGCCTTTGTTTACTTACTTTTTCCACCCCGTTCTACGTCTTGTCTTTCATTACCAGGTAGCATAGATACAGAAAAGCATTTATACTGAGTATTAAAAGGCCGTGGATTATCCGGGAACATATTAAATCCAAACTGAAAGTTGAAAGTCATTGTGATCACTGTAAAACTTAACCTCAAAAGAGATTGAGACTCAGTTAAACAACAGAGTTTCTCAGGATTTAACGGTTTTAAGGACCCTTCTTCGCGAAATTATTTTACCATTTTTTATACTTGTTTTTCTCTTCTATTAACAACTTAAAGCACTTCGAAAGTCAGAAAAATAAGAGACTGGTTGATTGTAAGTTGACACTTGACAGTGGTTGACAGCAATGACCCCGTCCCCAAGAAGGCCTAAAGCCCAAAGCACAACGAATACGGTTACGGCCGCAGTCTTGCCAGATACCCTCACTCATCGTAATTGCGCATGCTCTAAATCCTCAACAGTCATTGATCAGAATCAAAGTTACCATAGGAAATCAGACTTTCCGATGTTTCTGACCAATGAGTGTTGAGGCAAAGAGCATGCGCAATTACGATGAGTGAGGGTCTCTGGCAAGACTGGTTACGGGAGCAGGGCATGAGATAATAAAGGACAGAGACTGTTTCTGTCCTTTTCTGTCTCATGCTGGGGCCGTATTCTCGAAAGCACGCGAGAATTCTCGCATGCGTAAAATGTCGAATGGTTAATGTCGCATGCGACTTTAAAACTGTATTCTCGACCAGAGTTGCCAGATTTTTGGTACTGAGAACCGCGATTAGGAGGCACTGGCGTAGCCCAAAAACCGCCTTACTTTTAAAAGCCCAAAAACGCACAGGAAACTCCAAATGTAGCCCAAATCGCGTTATTTTATTTACATATTTTCAGAAAAAAATATGTATCGAAAGTGCATAAATGCATTCAATTTCTAAAAAAAAAAAAAAAATTAAAAAAGATTTCTGTCACATGTAGTTTTTTAATATGATGTATGAAAAATTGTTATTAGTATTATTGTTTTTTAAAGAAGTACATACATTTTTCCACATAAATAGAACAATTTCCAACATAGCCCAAAAAACGCAATTTAAAAAAAATATATAGCCCAATTCGCTACTTGAAGCGAAATTCAAATTTGAGCCGCGTTATTATCGCAAAAAATAGCCCAAATCGCGCTTTGTAGCCCAATCTGGCAACTCTGTTCTCGACGACCGTTCGAGATAGGTTGTTCGGAAATTTTCGTGTGCGACATTTAGACAGTGTTGCCGTCGTTTCGAAATACTATTATACCAATAAGAATTAAGGTAGAAGAGAAAAGTGATCTTACGGGAAAAAAAACAATTACGTTCTTTAATGCTTGCAGATTGCGGGCATTGAATTTATATAAAAATACCTTACTGATGTAAACAATAATTTTTAAACATTCATAAAATATGTGATTACTCTTCATTTAATCAATAAATATACAAAAATTACGTATACTTATATTTTTATAAAGAATAAAAATAATTACTCAAGAAACATATATATAATCCTTAAATGAAAAAAGCATGTACCACACATGTATTTTATTTGGCTGTCACTCTAACCTAACCTAATATTATAACTTATATATTATTCACGAATTTCATAAGAAATTATTGGTTGATTAAAGAAATGCTGAGTTCCAAAAAATGTTTTTGACCAATTTATTCCAATTTCAATTATTTAATCAATCGGAATTTATCTTGTCTACATGATTCTTTTACAAGACAACATAAATATATTTAAAATGTTTAAATTATCGCTTGATTTAAAGCTTTTTTCACTGTTACTTATTGAAATAGCTTCATAAAATAATTTAAAA
Source organism: Ganaspis brasiliensis (assembly GCA_037103525.1). NCBI lineage: Eukaryota > Metazoa > Arthropoda > Insecta > Hymenoptera > Figitidae > Ganaspis > Ganaspis brasiliensis. The sequence continues at coordinate 141,780 of JAZKLR010000564.1, forward strand.
AATGTTTATATAAAGTTTTTGATTTACAATACTTATGCTTTTGATTTTTAATTTCGGCATTCAGGTTATTTTTAATTTTTTACTTTAGTTCATGCCCGCTAACACTACTTTGCATTATATACGTTTATTACATGTATGACACACAACCTTATTTCTCACTAGCATTTCGTATTCGACTTTGCATCTCGAGTGGCCACTACCCACTCGAGACGAACCATTCGAAAATTATCGCATACGACATGAAATCTCGCATGCGACACACGTTCGAGAATAGCTTTTTCAATCTCGCATGGCATGTCGCATGCGACATCTAGGGTCATCGATTCGAGAATACGGCCCCAGGTCCCGTAATTTCACCACTATGGAAGTATGGGCTTAGGGCGCAATTACATACCTGCGTTGAATGCTGCGTTTTTGCGTTGTGCGTTGTATCCCTAGGGATTGAGAGTTCGTGTACCGTGCTTAATGTAGTTCCCTGGAGTTCAGGTTTTATTTAGAAGTACGTATTCTAGTGTTTTGTTTGCTTATGGCCATTTACAACCTGTCAGATTTATTGTCTGCTATTTTTATTTCATAAACCGCAAATATAAATATTATTCTATTTTGCGAAAAATGAATAAAGCTGTTGAGAAAAATGTTGAAGTAAATTATAAATTTGATCTATTAATGTAGTCAAGAAATATAACATTAGTATATTTAAATATATAAGAGCAACATTTATTTAAGGATCTGTTTATTGTAACTTGTAAACCTAAAAGCAATGCAATGATAAATAACTAAATTTTTTAAATCTATATTTTAAAAATTAAATTTGATGTTTATTTTTTTAATTGCAGTCTAAAGGAAAATGTGGTTATTGTGGCTTTTTCATCAAAGATTTAAAAAAGATTTCTCAAGACGAATGTCTTAGAGAGTACAATGAAGAGTCGCAGTTTATAGATATTGTTTTATGTTGTAAGTGAAACGTCTTTAGATGGGTTTAAATAATCCCGCGCAACGCATAGTTTTTGCGGAAATAGAAGTCCTATGTTTACATGCATGCGTTTTAACAGAAAAGCAGAATAGTCCCGTGATTTGTCAACCAATAAACGTAGTTCTTTATTCGGCACCAGCAGATTTCCTAGTATTCAATTCGCGATTAAAAATAAAGTACGTCAGAACGCACGTTAAAACGCATGCATGTAAACATAGGATTTAAGGAAACGCAATTGTTTGCGTGAAACGAAATTCAAATATTTGTTTAACAGTGTTGTTTTATATATTTTTTTAATAATATAATAAAAAAAAAATAACTACGTCCGATAGCTAATAAATGACACTCTACAAAACATTCTTATAAAAAGTTAATTTATAAAAGTTAATATGGAGGAAGTAAATACAATGGTAAACATAAACATTTTTTTAATAACATTATCGAATTTTTAGCATAAATTATCCCTCGATGTATAAATATACATATATATTTATGTAACTAATTATTTATATATGTGACACGCTCCAAAAACGATAGAATCTAAGAGAACGAAGGAAGGTTTTAGGTTATGTTTTTTTATTTAAAAAGGAAAAATACAATAAAAAAGGATTAACTTCGAAAGCAAACTAATGAAATTTCAGTTTTCATTAGGTTTAAAGTATTCTATAAGAATAAAATTTGATTTTTAAAATTAAAAAAGAAACCAATAATTAAAATAAAACGATTATAAAGATAACCTATAGTTTTTTACATCTAAAAAAACAAGGTCCTCTCCTCCTTTACTACACGTTTCATATATGATATTCTCACTTGAAAATTAATTCTTTTCTTAATCATTCCGAATTAATGCGTTTCAATTCTATGAGTTTCAATCCTTTTAATTGTATCCTGTTTTACTTCACTCCGAATTAATCCGTTTAAAATCCAATTAGAATTGGAATGGATTGTATCACAATGAAATAACGTAGGATTTAAAAGAATTACAATTTCTAGGTTTGAAATGAAATGAATTAATTTTACATTATGATAGAAACTGATTGAATAGTATCGTAGGTTTAAAAAAATGTTAAATATATACCACAAAACATAACAGTACATTGTGCACCAAGTATCGAAAGCTGTTATTTTCCGACGAGTGCAAAGTTTGCTGCTCGAGCAAAGCGAGTGTAGAAATTTGCACGAAGACGGAAAATGCGCTTTCGTACGTATAGTGCACATATTATGATACTTTTTGCAATAGCTTTTCATACACGGAAAAGCACTAATTAAAGAGATACGTATAATTTATAAAAAAGCGAAATCTTTTTTTATCGCATATAAACCATTTAATACTTTTGAATTTCCATTTTCCATTTAAAAAATGGAAACATTTTTTTCTCAATTATCGACTAAAATAATCAGATTTGAGCCTCTATCTGAATTTGTTATTAAGATATCCTAGTTTTAATTGAATTTTGTGATAAAAAATTCAAATATATATATATATGTGTGTTTATTAGAGTAAGTTCTTTATGAACGAAGCAAGCTAGGGATGAAAGTTTTGATTTTAAATCGTAATAATCGAGCTTTATAGAAGTAATAATGGTTTATAATTTGTCCCTAATAATTGATAAAAACGATAAAATCTGAAGGTATAATTTTTCATTCTCGGTTTCAGCTTTATTGAAATAAGAAAAAGACAATGAAAGCCCTTGATGTTCTATATATTTTTTGGTTATTGCAATACTGCAATACTTTGGTTCAGACACCTTCTGAAGCAGCAGAAAGTCAACAGCATATTATGCACCTATACATCTTGTATTTAGAACTGGATCGACAGGAATCTAAAGTACGTAATAGGTTTTGGGTTCGTCCAATTTTCTCATTGGATCGACGACGTGCTCAAGGTGCCAGTGAGAATCTTATTTATGAAATGGAGACAGGAGATAGAGAAAAATATTTTAATTGTTTACGAATGAATAAGAAATTGTTTAACAAATTACTTAAGAAAGTACAACCACACATTGAAAAACAATTTGCGATTCGGGAACCGGTAGCAGCACGTATTTGGGTCGCACTGAAACCTACATCATTTTCACATTTAACTACAGAAGGGAGTCTCTCACACGCAAGGAATTTTGAAGAAAAATGGAATTTTCCACATTGCAATATATTTAAATATACTAATGTTATATTTCTTGACTACATTAACAGATCAAATTTATAATTTACTTCAACATTTTTCCCAACAGCTTTATTCATTTTTCGCAAATTAGAATACAATTTATATTTGCGGTTTATGAAATAAAAATAGCAGACAATAAATCTGACAGGTTGTAAATGGCCATAAGCAAACAAAACACTAGAATACATACTTCTAAATAAAACCTGAACTCCAGGGAACTACATTAAGCACGGTACACGAACGCCCCTAAGGGCGCAATTACATGCCTGCGTTGAATGCTGCGTTTTTGCGTTGTGCGTTGTATCCCTAGGGACTGAGAGTTCGTGTACCGTGCTTAATGTAGTTCCCTGGAGTTTAGGTTTTATTTAGAAGTATGAATTGCCTAACGCACAATGAATCGTAATCGCTAATCCTTAATCGTAAGAATGAGAGGAAGTAGGACAGACATATTTCTCTGTCCTGCTTCCTCTCATTCTTACGATTAAGGATTAGCGATTACGATTCGTTGTGCTTTAGGCTTATTCTAGTGTTTTGTTTGCTTATGGCCATTTACAACCTGTCAGATTTATTGTCTGCTATTTTTATTTCATAAACCGCAAATATAAATTGTATTCTAATTTGCGAAAAATGAATAAAGCTGTTGAGAAAAATGTTGAAGTAAATTATAAATTTGATCTGTTAATGTAGTCAAGAAATATAACATTAGTATATTTAAATATATTGCAATGTGGAAAATTCCATTTTTCTTCAAAATTCCTTGCGTGTGAGAGACTCCCTTCTGTAGTTAAATGTGAAAATGATGTAGGTTTCAGTGCGACCCAAATAGCTGTGCACGTTTCTTTAACAATCTTTGATACCAAACTTGGACTCACGCGGAATTGATATGAAATTGAATGCATAGAATCTCCTGAAGCGAGATAACGTAAACAAATATGCAACCGCGTGTACGTGCTGCTACCGGTTCCCGAATCGCAAATTGTTTTTCAATGTGTGGTTGTACTTTCTTAAGTAATTTGTTAAACAATTTCTTATTCATTCGTAAACAATTAAAATATTTTTCTCTATCTCCTGTATTTCATAAATAAGATTCTCACTGGCACCTTGAGCACGTCGTCGATCCACTGAGAAAATTGGACGAACCCAAAACCTATTACGTACTTTAGATTCCTGTCGATCCAGTTCTAAATACAAGATGTATAGGTGCATAATATGCTGTTGACTTTCTGCTGTTTCAGAAGGTGTCTGAACCAAAGTATTGCAGTATTGCAATAACCAAAAAATATATAGAACATCAAGGGCTTTCATTGTCTTTTTCTTATTTCAATAAAGCTGAAACCGAGAATGAAAAATTATACCTTCAGATTTTATCGTTTTTACCAATTATTAGGGACAAATTATAAACCATTATTACTTCTATAAAGCTCGATTATTACGATTTAAAATCAAAACTTTAATCCCTAGCTTGCTTCGTTCATAAAGAACTTACTCTAATAAACACATATATATAAATATATTTGAATTTTTTATCACAAAATTCAATTAAAACTAGGATATCTTAATAACAAATTCAGATAGAGGCTCAAATCTGATTATTTTAGTCGATAATTGGGGAAAAAATGTTTCCATTTTTTAAATGGAAAATGGAAATTCAAAAGTATTAAATGGTTTATATGCGATAAAAAAAGATTTCGCTTTTTTATAAATTATACGTATCTCTTTAATTAGTGCTTTTCCGTGTATGAAAAGCTATTGCAAAAAGTATCATAATATGTGCACTATACGTACGAAAGCGCATTTTCCGTCTTCGTGCAAATTAATGCACTCGCTTTGCTCGAGCAGCAAACTTTGCACTCGTCGGAAAATAACAGCTTTCGATACTTGGTGCACAATGTACTGTTATGTTTTGTGGTATATATTTAACATTTTTTTAAACCTACGATACTATTCAATCAGTTTCTATCATAATGTAAAATTAATCCATTTCATTTCAAACCTAGAAATTGTAATTCTTTTAAATCCTACGTTATTTCATTCCGACACAATCCATTCCAATTCTAATTGGATTTTAAACGGATTAATTCGGAGTGAAGTAAAACAGGATACAATTAAAAGGATTGAAACTCATAGAATTGAAACGCATTAATTCGGAATGATTAAGAAAAGAATTAATTTTCAAGTGAGAATATCATATATGAAACGTGTAGTAAAGGAGGAGAGGACCTTGTTTTTTTAGATGTAAAAAACTATAGGTTATCTTTATAATCGTTTTATTTTAATTATTGGTTTCTTTTTTAATTTTAAAAATCAAATTTTATTCTTATAGAATACTTTAAACCTAATGAAAACTGAAATTTCATTAGTTTGCTTTCGAAGTTAATCCTTTTTTATTGTATTTTTCCTTTTTAAATAAAAAAACATAACCTAAAACCTTCCTTCGTTCTCTTAGATTGTATCGTTTTTGGAGCGTGTCACATATATAAATAATTAGTTACATAAATATATATGTATATTTATACATCGAGAGATAATTTATGCTAAAAATTCGATAATGTTATTAAAAAAATGTTTATGTTTACGATTGTATTTACTTGCTCCATATTAACTTTTATAAATTAACTTTTTATAAGAATGTTTTGTAGAGTGTCATTTATTAGCTATCGGACGTAGTTATTTTTTTTTTTTATTATATTATTCAAAAAATATATAAAACAACACTGTTAAACAAATATTTGAATTTCGTTTCACGCAAACAATTGCGTTTCCTTAAATCCTATGTTTACATGCATGCGTTTTAACGTGCGTTCTGACGTACTTTATTTTTAATCGCGAATTGAATACTAGGAAATCTGCTGGTGCCGAATAAAGAACTACGTTTATTGGTTGACAAATCACGGGACTATTCTGCTTTTCTGTTAAAACGCATGCATGTAAACATAGGACTTCTATTTCCGCAAAAACTATGCGTTGCGCGGGATTATTTAAACCCATCTAAAGACGTTTCACTTACAACATAAAACAATATCTATAAACTGCGACTCTTCATTGTACTCTCTAAGACATTCGTGTTGAGAAATCTTTTTTAAATCTTTGATGAAAAAGCCACAATAACCACATTTTCCTTTAGACTGCAATTAAAAAAATAAACATCAAATTTAATTTTTAAAATATAGATTTAAAAAATTTAGTTATTTATCATTGCATTGCTTTTAGGTTTACAAGTTACAATAAACATATCCTTAAATAAATGTTGCTCTTATATATTTAAATATACTAATGTTATATTTCTTGACTACATTAATAGATCAAATTTATAATATACTTCAACATTTTTCTCAACAGCTTTATTCATTTTTCGCAAAATAGAATAATATTTATATTTGCGGTTTATGAAATAAAAATAGCAGATTATAAATCTGACAGGTTGTAAATGGCCATAAGCAAACAAAACACTAGAATACGTACTTCTAAATAAAACCTGAACTCCAGGGAACTACATTAAGCACGGCACACGAACTCTCTGTCCCTAGGGATACAACGCACAACGCAAAAACGCAGCATTCAACGCAGGTATGTAATTGCGCCCTGAGAGTTCGTGTACCGTGCTTAATGTAGTTCCCTGGAGTTCAGGTTTTATTTAGAAGTACGTATTCTAGTGTTTTGTTTGCTTATGACCATTTACAACCTGTCAGATTTATTGTCTGCTATTTTTATTTCATAAGCCTAAAGCACAATGAATCGTAATCGCTAATCCTTAATCGTAAGAATGAGAGAAAGCAGGACAGAGATATTTGTCTGTCCTACTTCCTCTCATTCTTACGATTAAGGATTAGCGATTACGATTCGATGTGCGTTAGGCCATAAACCGCAAATATAAATTGTATTCTAATTTGCGAAAAATGAATAAAGCTGTTGAGAAAAATGTTGAAGTAAATTATAAATTTGATCTATTAATGTAGTCAAGAAATAGAACATTAATATATTTAAATATATTGCAATGTGGAAAATTCCATTTTTCTTCAAAATTCCTTGCGTGTGAGAGACACCCTTCTGTAGTTAAATGTGAAAATGATGTAGGTTTCAGTGCGACCCAAATAGCTGTGCACGTTTCTTTAACAATCTTTGATACCAAACTTGGACTCACGCGGAATTGATATGAAATTGAATGCATAGAATCTCCTGAAGCGAGATGACGTAAACAAATATGCAACCGTGTACGTGCTGCTACCGGTTCCCGAATCGCAAATTGTTTTTCAATGTGTGGTTGTACTTTCTTAAGTAATTTGTTAAACAATTTCTTATTCATTCGTAAACAATTAAAATATTTTTCTCTATCTCCTGTCTCCATTTCCTAAATAAGATTCTCACTGGCACCTTGAGCACGTCGTCGATCCACTAAGAAAATTGGACGAACCCAAAACCTATTACGTACTTTAGATTCCTGTCGATCCAGTTCTAAATACAAGATGTATAGGTGCATAATATGCTGTTGACTTTCTGCTGCTTCAGAAGGTGTCTGAACCAAAGTATTGCAGTATTGCAATAACCAAAAAATATATAGACCCTGGTAGATGGCCGGAACCGTGGGAGAACGAATCTGGGTTCTTTCAGAGTACTGGTTCGTTCCCGTAGAGTTCTTTGTTGAATATTGGCAAAATATAATGAAAATTGGGCAAAAGGGTTATTATTAGGACAAAGTGTAACTTTGTTAATAAGATTGATAAGGTTTTGGGTGGTAAAATAATTTTTTTAAACAGAAAAATAGAAAATTCTGAAATTGATACTTTAAAGGTGTTTCCACATACGGCACTTGTCAACTTTTGATAGAGTTCGCGGCAGATTTAAATATGCCCATCTGATTTGGAAAATTTAAAAGTAAAAAAAGTGTACATTTCTATAAAATTGTGCATTTAATTAAAAATGAATATGTGTAATTTGACAAAGAAGGATAAAAAAGTGAATTTTTAAGTAAGAAATAATAAAGTGCAGCAACATATCCTGGCAACTTAGCCTAAAAACAAATTACGTTTTTTTCCTAAATTTTTTTGTATTTAATTAGATAATTAATTATTTCAGAACTATTTTCCTATTTTTTCTTTAAATCTTATCTTTTTTCCCCACTTCAAGTATAATAAGAAAATATGCACATCAAATATAACCTCAAAGTGTCACAATGTTTTTTATATATCTCCCTAACGTAAATAAAAGTTAATATGAACAAATTAGAATTTTTCAAGTAAAATTAAGATAAATGACGTGTCTTTCCGATTTATAAACAAGACAACTTACACACGAAATTAAGAGTATTTCAACTTTTTCTGAAAAAAAAAAAACATTTTCAATTTGACTTTTGAGACTTTTGTGTGTCATTTATTGTCCAATTAAGAAAATCAATTTTCTTTTTTTGATTCTTGTTAGATACTATTAGGTGCTTTAAAAATTCATATAAACTTTTTGAACACGTTAAAAATTAAAATAGTGTCGACTAATTTTCCAAAACTAAAACAAAACAATTTTCTCGAAAATACCACCTGTGACTCATTTTGCTCAAGATTATTAATATTTCTGGTATATTATCTTTTACTAGTTTATTATAATTTTCTTGTAATTTATCTGACAGAAAACAACAAGTGCATAAAATTAAAAAACTCTAAATACAATACTTTGCTCACTAGAAAACAAAAAACTGGTTTTCAAGATTTTTCAATTTCTCTTAAAAAGTAAAATCATAATAAACTTAAATCAATTTTCATTTTTTAATATTTATTTTAAGCTCTACAAAATATAATTAAATTATCGTTATATTATGTCAATTCCAAATATCAAAAATCTCAAATGTTTTAAAAATTTCGAGTTTTTTATAAATAAGTATTTTTCTAAAATATTATTTTCTTCAAGTTTCTTATAATTTTCTTGTAATTTACCTGACAAAGAAAAACAAGTGTACAAAAATAAACTATAAATCAAATACTTTGCTTACTAGAAAACTAAAAACTGGCTTTCAAGATTTTATGATTTTTCAATTTTTCTTAGAAAATGTTACCATAATTAACTTTAATCCAAATTTTATCTTTTTTCAATTTTAACAATTATTTCGAGCTCTACAAAGTAAAGTCAAATTATCGTCTTATTATGTCAATTCCAAATATCGAAAATCTCAAAGGTTTTACAAATTTTGTGTTTTTTATAACTAGGTATTTATCTGAAATATTATTTATAAAAAACTCGAAATTTTTAAAAGATTCGAGCTTCTTGATCTTTAAAATTAACATAATATGACGATAATTTGATTTTACTTTGTAGAGCTCGAAATAATTGTTAAAAATGAAAAAAGATAAAATTTGGATTAAAGTTAATTATGGTAACATTTTCTAAGAAAAATTGAAAAATCATAAAATCTTGAAAGCCAGTTTTTAGTTTTCTAGTAAGCAAAGTATTTGATTTATAGTTTATTTTTGTACACTTGTTTTTCTTTGTCAGGTAAATTACAAGAAAATTATAAGAAACTTGAAGAAAATAATATTTTAGAAAAATACTTATTTATAAAAAACTCGAAATTTTTAAAACATTTGAGATTTTTGATATTTGGAATTGACATAATATAACGATAATTTAATTATATTTTGTAGAGGTAGACACTTTGAGGTTATATTTGATGTGCATATTTTCTTATTATACTTGAAGTGGGGAAAAAAGATAAGATTTAAAGAAAAAATAGGAAAATAGTTCTGAAATAATTAATTATCTAATTAAATACAAAGAAGTTTAGGAAAAAAACATAATTTGTTTTTAGGCTAAGTTGCCAGGATATGTTGCTGCACTTTATTATTTCTTACTTAAAAATTCACTTTTTTATCTTTCTTTGTCAAATTACACATATTCATTTTTAATTAAATGCACAATTTTATAGAAATGTACACTTTTTTTACTCTTAAATTTTCCAAATCAGATGGACATATTTAAATCTGCCGCGAACTCATCAAAAGTTGACAAGTGCCGTATGTGGAAACACCTTTAAAGTATCAATTTCAGAATTTTCTATTTTTCTGTTTAAAAAAATTATTTTACCACCCAAAACCTTATCAATCTTATTAACAAAGTTACACTTTGTCCTAATAATAACCCTTTTGCCCAATTTTCATTATATTTTGCCAATATTCAACAAAGAACTCTACGGGAACGAACCAGTACTCTGAAAGAACCCAGATTCGTTCTCCCACGGTTCCGGCCATCTACCAGGGGAACATCAAGGGCTTTCATTGTCTTTTTCTTATTTCAATAAAGCTGAAACCGAGAATGAAAAATTATACCTTCAGATTTTATCGTTTTTATCAATTATTAGGGACAAATTATAAACCATTATTACTTCTATAAAGCTCGATTATTACGATTTAAAATCAAAACTTTCATACCTAGCTACACGTATATATATATATATTTGAATTTTTTATCACAAAATTCAATTAAAACTAGGATATCTTAATAACAAATTCAGATAGAGGCTCAAATCTGATTATTTTAGTCGATAATTGGGAAAAAAATGTTTCCATTTTTTAAATGGAAAATGGAAATTCAAAAGTATTAAATGGTTTATATGCGATAAAAAAAGATTTCGCTTTTTTATAAATTATACGTATCTCTTTAATTAGTGCTTTTCCGTGTATGAAAAGCTATTGCAAAAAGTATCATAATATGTGCACTATACGTACGAAAGTGCATTTTCCGTCTTCGTGCAAATTTCTGCACTCGCTTTGCTCGAGCAGCAAACTTTGCACTCGTCGGAAAATAACAGCTTTCGATACTTGGTGCACAATGTACTGTTATGTTTTGTGGTATATATTTAACATTTTTTTAAACCTACGATACTATTCAATCAGTTTCTATCATAATGTAAAATTAATCCATTTCATTTCAAACCTAGAAATTGTAATTCTTTTAAATCCTACGTTATTTCATTCCGATACAATCCATTCCAATTCTAATTGGATTTTAAACGGATTAATTCGGAGTGAAGTAAAACAGGATACAATTAAAAGGATTGAAACTCATAGAATTGAAACGCATTGATTCAGGATGATTAAGAAAAGAATTAATTTTCAAGTGAGAATATCATATATGAAACGTGCAGTAAAGGAGGAGAGGACCTTGTTTTTTTAGATGTAAAAAACTATAGGTTATCTTTATAATCGTTTTATTTTAATTATTGGTTTCTTTTTTAATTTTTAAAATCAAATTTTATTCTTATAGAATACTTTAAACCTAATGAAAACTGAAATTTCATTAGTTTGCTTTCGAAGTTAATCCTTTTTTATTGTATTTTTCCTTTTTAAATAAAAAAACATAACCTAAAACCTTCCTTCGTTCTCTTAGATTGTATCGTTTTTGGAGCGTGTCACATATATAAATAATTAGTTACATAAATATATATGTATATTTATACATCGAGAGATAATTTATGCTAAAAATTCGATAATGTTATTAAAAAAATGTTTATGTTTACGATTGTATTTACTTCCTCCATATTAACTTTTATAAATTAACTTTTTATAAGAATGTTTTGTAGAGTGTCATTTATTAGCTATCGGACGTAGTTATTTTTTTTTATTATATTATTAAAAAAATATATAAAACAACACTGTTAAACAAATATTTGAATTTCGTTTCACGCAAACAATTGCGTTTCCTTAAATCCTATGTTTACATGCATGCGTTTTAACGTGCGTTCTGACGTACTTTATTTTTAATCGCGAATTGAATACTAGGAAATCTGCTGGTGCCGAATAAAGAACTACGTTTATTGGTTGACAAATCACGGGACTATTCTGCTTTTCCGTTAAAACGCATGCATGTAAACATAGGACTTCTATTTCCGCAAAAACTATGCGTTGCGCGGGATTATTTAAACCCATCTAAAGACGTTTCACTTACAACATAAAACAATATCTATAAACTGCGACTCTTCATTGTACTCTCTAAGACATTCGTCTTGAGAAATCTTTTTTAAATCTTTGATGAAAAAGCCACAATAACCACATTTTCCTTTAGACTGCAATTAAAAAAATAAACATCAAATTTAATTTTTAAAATATAGATTTAAAAAACTTAGTTATTTATCATTGCATTGCTTTTAGGTTTACAAGTTACAATAAACAGATCCTTAAATAAATGTTGCTCTTATATATTTAAATATACTAATGTTCAGTCTTGCCAGATACCCTCACTCATCGTAATTGCGCATGCTCTAAATCCTCAACAGTCATTGATCAGAATCAAAGTTACCATAGGAAATCAGACTTTCCGATGTTTCTGACCAATGAGTGTTGAGGCAAAGAGCATGCGCAATTACGATGAGTGAGGGTCTCTGGCAAGACTGCTAATGTTATATTTCTTGACTACATTAATAGATCAAATTTATAATTTACTTCAACATTTTTCTCAACAGCTTTATTCATTTTTCGCAAATTAGAATACAATTTATATTTGCGGTTTATGAAATAAAAATAGCAGACAATAAATCTGACAGGTTGTAAATGGCCATAAGCAAACAAAACACTAGAATACGTACTTCTAAATAAAACCTGAACTCCATGGAACTACATTAAGCACGGTACACGAACTCTCAGTCCCTAGAGATACAACGCACAACGCAAAAACGCAGCGTTCGACGCAGACATGTAATTGCGCCCTTAAAGCTCAAAGCTCAACGAATAAAGGTACGCTCCCAGCTCGACGTCGGCCTGCCTGCGCGTGCAACCGATACGAGAGAGAAAAAGACAGAACTATATTTCCGTCTTCTTTTCTCTCATGTCGGTTGCACGCGCAAGCAGGCAGACGCCGAGCTGGGAGCGTACCTTAAGGATACATAAGGTATGTTCTCGCTACCTACACTTTCTACACTTTTCACAAAAGTGTACACTTTTGCGTTCTCGCTACCAGAAGTGACGAGATAGTGTACACTCAAATCCCTAGCTGTCGTTGCACTTTTCCCTATTTCATTACACTCGACTACAAGCGAGTGTAAAAAGTGGAGTAAACGAAATGGCGCAAAAGTGGCATCTAACTCAAAATTAAAATTTTGTTAATGATAAAAATTCAAAGTCATTTACCTATGTTTATGATTTTTTCGTAACCTATAGTTTGTTTATAGAAATTATAAAAATTAGTAATTGATAAAATTAACACAAAATGCAGGTTAACCTCAAATAAAAAATATTATGTATATATACATATATAAAACATTTATGTAATTAATAACAAAAATAAAAAAAAAATTTAATTAAAAAAAGAATTATTAAAGAAATTATTTATTTATTAAATTTATTAATTATATACGTAAATAAATAAAACGCTATATAGAGAAATAATGAAATTAATGAAATATGTAAACAAAAATTTGAATATTTAAAAATGTTTAATTATCATTAAATAATATGAATTAAAATTAATTGATTTTGAGTAAAATCTAAATCTAAAGGGTTAAAATTTTCATATTTAAAAGCAGGACTGTTATAATTGTTTTAAATCATGAATCATTGGATTTAAATTAAAAAAAAACTTTACAATTAAATATTTAATTTTTGATAAAATTTAAGAAATTGTGCTAATACTGATGATCAAAATACCTACTATCTATCTATCTAAATTTACTCACAATAAACCTTTTTGTAATTCTTAAAGTTTTTCTAAGAGATTTCACTTTTTAGAAACTATTTAATTTTTATCTTATAATTTCTTATTTTTACAAAATTTTAAGGTTTTTTCTCCTTTTTTCATCTGATTTGTTTTTTTGTATTTGCATCCTTTCATTTTAGGATTTTCTTAAATTTTCTTCTTTTTATATTATTTAATATTATTTTACACAATTTTGTTATTATAACATTCACTAAACTTTTTATTTTGTTGATTTTCATACTTATGTATTTCCATATTTTTAAAATAAAGATAAGCTCATTTTTTAGTAAATTTATTCAATTTGTTTTTACACCTTGTCTATTTTTTGCGAGATTTTTGTCAGACTTACTTATTCTTACATAAAGTTTTTAAATTTTCTTTATTGGACTTGTTTATTTACACTTTCTTACAGTTTTTTAGACTAAGGAAAAAAAACATTTCTCCATTTTCTTTCTATTTATTTAATTGTTTCATGTTTTACTATTTTTTAGTCATTCCTTCCGTTTTAATTAATTTTATAACTTTTGTTGTCATTTTTCCATTTCTTATACACCTTTTTTCTTCATTTAAATTTTTTTTGTTTCTATCTTGTACTTACGAATTTTTGAAAATATTTGTTCAATGCTGTTTTAATTTAATTTAATTTGTTTAATTTTTTTAATTTCTCAACTTTCTATTTTATTTTGTAGACTTTTATTCTCTTATTTTATATTTTGTAAATTTAGGCTTTTACTAAATATTCTTATTTTAACATCGTTATTCTATTTTATAGAATGTTTTTTCTTTAAAAATTTTCCCAACTTTGTTTCATTTTTTTTTCTTCAATTTGTGAATTATTCTCTAATTTTTCTAATTTTAAAACTTTCTTCTCTTTTGTAATATATTTTAACTTTTTTAAAAATATCTTCTTAATTATTTTTTAATGAAAAAAAATGTCCGTAAATAATTTGATTTTTTGAAAAGAATTTCTGCTTTTCATATATTTTTATGTCACTGTTTCATTTTTGTGTTTTGTTTTTTTTTAATATTTTCTTCATTTCTTTAATATTATTGTTATGACATTTTTTATTTAAAAGAATTTTCTTATTTTTTTAATAGACTGTTTTCTTATCTTTTTACGTTCTTGTTTTTTTTTTTATAATTTATATTACTTTTTTGTTGCTTTTACCTAATTTTCCTAATTTTCCATTCATATAAATTTGGGACGCATAAATTTATACCGATTGACATTTGATCGACTGGACATTTGGACGAAGGGCATTTGGACGAATTGACATTTGGACGAAATGACATTTGGACGAATCGACATTTGGACGAAATGACATTTGGACGAATCGACATTTGGACGAAATGACATTTGGACGAATCGACATTTTGACGAAAGGACATTTGGACGAATCGACATTTTGACGAAAGGACATTTAGACGAATCGACATTTTGACGAAAGGACATTTGGACGAATCGACATTTGGACGAAATGACATTTGGACGAATCGACATTTTGACGAAAGGACATTTGGACGAATCGACATTTTGACGAAAGGACATTTGGACGAATCGACATTTTGACGATTGGACATTTGGACGAATGGACATTTGGACGAATCGACATTTTGATGAAACGACACTTGGACGAATCTTTTTTGGCATATAAGTTTACTCTCTATGTTGTACTTGTTCATGGTTTCCAATTATCAAATATTCCAAGTGTTGATAGGGTTCAGTGTTTATCCGAGAGATGGAGCTAGGAGAATTACAATTGTGTATAAAATGAAATTTTTATATTTTTTGATAATTTTTAGGTAATTTACCTACAGATTACCTAAATTTTAATACCCCTAGCTCCATCTCACGGAGAAACAACACTTGGAATATTTGATAATTTGAAACCATGAACAAGTACAACATGGAGAGTAAACTTATATGCCAAAAAAGATTCGTCCAAGTGTCGATTCGTCCAAATGTCTTTTCGTTAAAATGTCGATTCGTCCAAATGTCCTTTCGTCAAAATGTCGATTCGTCCAAATGTCCATTCGTCAAAATGTCGATTCGTCCAAATGTCCTTTCGTCAAAATGTCGATTCGTCCAAAAGTCCTTTCGTCAAAATGTCCATTCGTCAAAATGTCGATTCGTCCAAATGTCCTTTCGTCAAAATGTCGATTCGTCCAAATGTCTTTTCGTTAAAATGTCGATTCGTCCAAATGTCTTTTCGTTAAAATGTCGATTCGTCCAAATGTCCTTTCGTCAAAATGTCGATTCGTCCAAATGTCCATTCGTCAAAATGTCGATTCGTCCAAATGTCCATTCGTCAAAATGTCGATTCGTTAAAATGTCGATTCGTCCAAATGTCCTTTCGTCAAAATGTCGATTCGTCCAAATGTCCTTTCGTCAAAATGTCGATTCGTCCAAATGTCTTTTCGTTAAAATGTCGATTCGTCCAAATGTCTTTTCGTTAAAATGTCGATTCGTCCAAATATCCATTCGTCAAAATGTCGATTTGTCCAAATGTCGATTCGTCCAAATGTCCATTCGTCAAAATGTCGATTTGTCCAAATGTCCTTTCGTTAAAATGTCGATTCGTCCAAATGTCCTTTCGTCAAAATGTCGATTCGTCCAAATGTCCATTCGTCCAAATGTCCTTTCGTCAAAATGTCGATTCGTCCAAATGTCCTTTCGTCAAAATGTCGATTCGTCCAAATGTCCTTTCGTCAAAATGTCGATTCGTCCAAATGTCCTTTCGTCAAAATGTCGATTCGTCCAAATGTCATTTCGTCCAAATGTCGATTCGTCCAAATGTCATTTCGTCCAAATGTCAATTTGTCCAAATGCCCTTCGTCCAAATGTGCAGTCGATCAAATGTCAATCGGTATAAATTTATGCGTCCCATAAATTTGAAGGTGTTTTTTTTTAAATTTTCTCATTTGTTCGACATAATTTATTTGATTTTGATTAAATGTTTTAATATTTTATTATTATCTTGTTTTTTTTATAATTTATTACCTTTTTGTTGCTTTTACCTAATTTTCCTAGTTTTGCATTCATATAAATTTAAAGGTGTTTTTTTTAAATTTTCTCATTTGTTCGACATAATTTATTTGATTTTGATTAAATGTTTTATTATTCATTATTTCTTATTAAATGTTCTATATATAAGTTTGAAAAATAAACTACTTACAAATAATCATTTGAAAATTTTATATACTAATTGGATTTAAAAAAAAATCAATTTTTGGTTTAAATAAAAAAAATCCGATTTAAATAAAAAAATCGGATTGTTTGACTTTCTTAAAAAAATTATGATTTTTATCAGCCTTGTTTAAAAGGTTTATATAGGATTAAAAGGATCATTATAATAAAAATTTTAATGAAAGAATGATCTTAATTAAAGAAAATAAAGTTTCATTCATATTGTTAAATAATTTCCAGTAAAAGAATTGCATATTTATTAAACAACTTAAACAAATGTTACTATTAAAATTTTATTATTATAAATTCAATATCTATGCTTTCTAACTAACCATTTACTGTTTTTTATTTATGGACCTTCTTAGATTTTTTGTTTTAAATATATATATATATATATATATTTAAGGTAATTTTATGATGTACTAAAATAAGTTCTAAATTCGACAGTATAACTACTTTTAATGTCCTTAAGATACGCTCCCAGCTCGGCGTCTGCCTGCCTGCGCGTGCAACCGACATGAGAGAGAAGAAGACGGAAATATATATAGTTCCGTCTTCTTCTCTCTCGTGTCGGTTGCACGCGCAGGCAGGCAGACATCGAGCTGGGAGCGTACCTTTACATAATTTGAAAAAAGTGTAACAGATCTACACTATTCTGTTCTCGTTAGTTTCTGTACTTTACTTTAATGCGCATGCTCCGTTTTACACCTTCTTACACTCGAGTGTAGCAAGTGTAGGTAGCGAGAACATACCTATATTCATATTGGGTGGGGACGAAATGGGACGAAATCAGTTTTTGTACAATAACTTTTAAAAAACAAATTTTCGAAACTATGTTTATTAACAAATTATTTTTCTTTTATCGAAAGCTATTTTTTAAAATACTAAAATTGTGTAAAATTTTTATATGAGTTTATTATTTTAAAAAATAGCTTTCGATAAATGAAAAATAATTTGTTAATAAACATAGGTTCGAAAATTTGTTTTTTAAAAGAAATTGTACAAAAACTGATTTCATCCCATTGACTGCAATTCAAACCTGTCATCCAGGTAGCCGCCATTTTGAATTTCCCCCACCCAACGTGTGTTTATTAAAGCTCAAAGCAGAATTGAGCAGAACATGACGGAAACGCGAACTCAAGCCTGTGATTATTTGTTTATTTTAGTTTAGTGTTCGCTAAAAAATGTTGAGAAAGAATAAAGAAAATAATTTAAAAAATATTCAAGTAATTATTTAATAGTTTGCAAAGATAATTTTATGTTTTACATTTAACGAACAGAATTTACAATGAAGTGTGTTATTTCAGGATCAAATATAAAAAGTATGCTCAAATCAAAATATGTTTTTTTACAGATTATAATTAGGTTATAATTTAAGGCGTTTTAATAAATATATTTTTATTCTTATTTTATTTCATTGCATTACAATACAATACATTACATTCTTAGAATATTAAGTTATCGTTACTTTAAGCTTATTTTTGTTAATAATCTTCTTTGGAAATGCTTTAAATTTTCAGTATTGGCGAAAGCAATTCATTCTCTTGCCAAAATTGGAGATGAAATGTACGTACAACCGCAAGAAAATTCTATTTCCTTTCGAACAGTTAGTATGGCAAATTCTGCTTATGTGGATTTTACAATGTTTAAAAATTATTTTTCGTACTACGTTTATGAAGATCTCCAGGATGAAGAAGCTTTAAAGTGTAAAATTTCTATGCGGGTGAGTTGCAACTATTTTATTATTTTCATTATTATTTTTTATTCCCATAAATGATATATTTATTAATTAGTTATTGATTTAATTTACATTCAATTTTCTACCAACTTTTTTTCAGTGTGCAATGGGCGTTTTCAAAGCACCTCATGTAATGGATAAAGTTTTAGAAACATGCCATATAAAACTAGAGCCAAATGCAACTAAAATATACTTCATTTTGAAATATAAAAATAGCATCATAAAAACTCATCGACTTCCAATTATTGACTGTGAAACTATAAAAGTAAAAAAAAAAACATTTATTCTAGAAAAATATTGTTAAATATTTTTCTTATAAATAATATACTTTTTCCATGAAAATTAATAATAATAATAATAATCTCTAGTTTTTAAAGCAATAATTTCTGTTTTTAATAAATGTTCTTTTTTTTTTAATATTTAGGCAACGTATAAAAAGGAGGGACTGCCCAACCAATTGTCGGCTTCAGCTAAAGTTTTCTCTGAAGTTACGCAAAACTTACCGCAAAATTTGATTGAAATAACACTAGAAGTGACTCCTCAAAAAGTTTTAATCAGAAACTATGTAGATGAATTACCAAGTACGTTCATTAAATATGAAATCTCTAAACCTCCAGAACTTAAAAATTGACAAAATTAAGTTTCTTTTGCAGATTTATCAAATGTAACGCGAACTCAAATTGCTCTTGGAGTTGGGGAATTTGATGAATTCAATACACGTCCTGGTGAAAATATAACTTTCTGTTTAAAAGAACTTCGAGCAATTCTAGCTTTTGCTGAAACAGTAAATTTGCCGATTAGTATAAATTTTGAATCTGCTGGAAGGTAATATATAAGTACATATATTTCAAATTTATTTTTCAATACAAAAAAAAGCATTATTATAGTCCACTGAACTATAATAGTGGATCCTCAGTGGGCTTAGAGTCCGGCACGTATACAGATTCTTCAATGACGTCATGTAGATAATCTATTCCACTTTAGTTGTTCCTTGTCTCCGAAATTTGTGTATTGTTTATTTCAAATGTTTAAATGATTATATTAATAAATTAAAAATTCGTGAAAATAATTGAAATATGATAAAAACAATCATAAGTTGAAATAGGTGGAAATAATGTCCATTTCATGGACATTTCGCTTCCAAGTAAGCAAAATAATTTGCTTCCTCATAGCGAAAGCAATAATTTAATAATATAAAAGTTAGTTTGAGAAGTTATTATAAAAAAATAATTTTAAATACAAAAAAAATGAAAAAACATTAATTATTTTACGAATTTTTGATGATATATAAAAGTTATATAGGTCAATCGATTTGTTTTGAGATAAGGGATATGATTTTTGTATTCCTAAAGTCGTATTTTTAACATGAGAACAATTTTTGCCAAAAAAATGATTTTTTTCGATGAAAAAAGGTGCTCAAAAAAATTTGGTTGGGTATTTTCAAAAATTCCTGTGTCCAAATTTAGATATTCATGAGCTTAATAAGTCATTCAAATTTTATTGGAATTCTTTTAAGCGTTCTCAAAATATCCTCTACACAAAAAACGCTATTTAGACTATTTTTGGAAAATCAAAAATCTGAACAATCACAAAGCTCCCTCTGTGAGGAAGCAATAATTAACATTTAGTGAAAAAAACGATATGAAAACAACGAAATTAGGATAGATTATCCGACTAACGTCATTGAAGATTCCGTTTACGTTACGGACTTCTCCGCCCATTCTGGAATCACCATAATACTAATGTTAAACGCTCACGGTAGGCGTAAATCCGTTGCTCAAATGTGTCAATGTTTTTTCTGTTATAATTTTGGGTCTAGAATTATGCTATCCAAGCAGCACATAATATGTGTTGCTAATATCGACCTCCATAAGTGAAAACCTCTATTAGTGAAAAACCTCTATAAGTGACAAAAAATTCTCGGTCCCTTGGAATGTCACTTATCCAGGTTCGACTGTATATTGATAATTATTAATTATTTTAATTTTATTGATAATAAATAAAATTAATTAATAATTAATAAAACATTTTTGAAACAAAAAAACCTACTCATCTTGATTTTGAGGTCGAAACTGTTTAAATTCAAAATAAGCACTTTTTTCATTTTCGCGAAAGTTACAACCTAATGCAGTGAGTTCTCCAGAGTCGTTCGATCCTTCAAAATCTCCCCTCCCTTCATTCTTCATAGTCGTTCGACGCATAAGAAACGCCTCTTGGACGATTTCCTCTCTCACTGAGAAAAAAGGTTTAGTTTTACCAACAATATTTTTTAGTTGACCATTGTTGGTTGTAACAACAATATTTTGATTGGTATAACAAAACGATTTGGTTGGCGTAATACATCAAGATGTTTGGGACAACCATATTATTTTGTTGCTCTTATTTGGTTGAACCAAACATAATTTAGTTGTGACAACTAAACATAATTTGGTTGTGCCAACCAAACAGAAATTGGTTGTGACATCCAAACATAATTTGGTTGTGCCAACCAAACAATTATTAAAAAAAATTGGTGATTAGTTTGTAAGTAAGCTGCCAATAATAATATAAATAAAAACCAATACCAGACGGTCGGCCGAACCTGGGTCTGAAAGTTGAGCTAACGGTGTCTGTTACTGAACTGTTTAGCTATAAGGTTTATTCCATATTGATCATTCATATCTCTCATGGGCTGGTGGTTAGCCTACTTGACTGGCTGCTGGAAAACCCGGGTTCGAATCTTCATGACTAATGAAATTTTTCTGTTTCAGGTTTTCATTAAAATGAAATTTCTACATTCTTATCTGATTATATTTGTGTAATTAAATTAATAACATGTGAATTAAGTAATTATATGTGTTGGCTGACCGAAAATTCGCACCTGGGTTAGTTAGCTCCCAAATAAAAATTTTTGTTATGACAACCAAAATTTTTGTTATCCCGAATAAAAAAATATAGTTGTGACAACCAAAAATTTTTGTTATGCCAACAAACAACACTGAACCAAATAGTTTGGTTGAATAAATACCAACCAAATAATTTGGTTGGCTCAACCAAATTTTCGTTGCTATGACTAAACATTTTTCTCAGTGCTCTTATATAGGTTTCTCGCTTATCGAGGTTCGACTGTATGAAATTATTTAGAATCGCGACTTTTCCAAAAATATTAAATCCCTATTACTTTTCCATTAATAGATGCTCACTTTTTCTAAAAAATATTTTCTAAACCAGATTTTCTAAACAAAAATATTTTTAAATGAATTTTGTTTCTAATATAAAGTTTTCTAAAAATTTATGATTTCTAAAATACATTATTCTAAAAACTTTTAAGGGGGGTTTCTCATGAAAAAGTCGGAAAATGAATATTTTCGTTTTTATTATTTTTTTATTTTTATAAGTATAAATCTAAATCTGTTTACATATTAAAATTGAAGTATTTTAACAACGACAAAATTATTTTTACATCTAAATTATTATAGTAAACGTTTTTCATAGTGCGGTGAAGTTGACTCTAAAAAAAGAAGGCGTATTGCAGTAGACACGATTTCGACATTCTGAATCATCGGAAACCTAAAAATCCCAAAAAAATCTTAAAATTTACATGTGTGAGCAGTATGTGAACTAGGGGTTTTACTTAAAACAAAAAATAAAAAAATGGCTGGCTTTTAAATAAAAAATTCGGAAAAACGACGTTTTTCGTACTTAAAGATAGCTGGAAAGGAGAGGGGGTTAATGATGCAGTTGATCCTCGTTCAGAAGAAACGTAAAAAAGAAAAAAAAAAGAAAGAAGATTTCTTCCTAAAGAAGAAAGACAGGTGTGCCTAACAAAATGCAAAATAATTTCGAGAAAAACGCGTTTAAAGTTTTTGGGTAACATTTTTTAGTAAAAAAAGAAGTAAAGCGACTGTTAATGACATTTGGAGCGCTTCTGGAACCTCTTGCACTTTCCTTTTAACTCACGTTTAGATCGAATATCTTCAAACGACACACGATCGCCACGAAACTGGATAAGACGGTTTTATCTAAAAAAAAAATTAACACTCGGTTCGACTTAAACTTTTAGAAAGGCATTCTTGACATGTTAACGAGTAAATTTATGCAAAAAAATCGATTTTTTCATGAGAAACTCCCCTTAATTTCTTAAATATAATTTTATAAAATTTATAGTTTCCAAAATATAATTTTATAAAATTTATAGTTTCTAAAATATACTTTTTATTAAAATTTGTAAAAATTTATGGTTGAGTATCCCAATGTAATAACAAGTTCGACGCTCAATTTATAAAATATTAATTTTTAAACATTATTATTTACTTTACCAAAAAATGTATGTTACGATCAATACTCCGAAGGTATGTTAACATGTCATTTTTCCAAACATTCAAAATATATACAGAAACAACTTAAAAGATTTCTGTGAAGTAGATTGACAATGTTAAGAAAAACACATTTTTTAATAATAATAAATTATTTACATTAGAAAAAAAAATTTAGAAATTGTATTTTAATAAAAAACGAAATTAGAAATTACACTCGAATGTCGCTACAGCGGACGTCAGTATGATGCACTAGTTTGGTGGAAAAGTGATGATCAGGGTGAAAGGGACGCTGCATTCGTTGAACCTTTGCTTCCACATACTTACTAAATTCTAGTCTTTGCTGGTTGCACGGTGCCCTCCCAGTAAAAGATGTCTCGCAAGGATAGAAAAAGGCCAACTCCGCAATAAGTGAAAAAAATAAGAAAATTTTTAATTTGTAGTATAATAAAAAATAAAATAACAAATTCTTCCGAAAGTAAAATTTATTTATATCTTTAACATCACATTAGAAATGTCCACGTTCGAATATTATACAAATTTTACATTATTTAAACAGTTTATTATTGACCTAAGTCTAATTGGTCTATGTTACCCAATATTGATATAAATCAAAATTTATGTAAATTTTACTTTATTTATTATCTAATTGCTTCCTCATAGAGGAAGTATTGTTTTACCCTCAAATTGTCGATTGAGATTTTTTATATATTTATTTTGACCTCAGTTTGGCCCAATATCTAAAAAACTATAATACTTAGAACTATGTTTTTACGAAATTATAGATCCCTCAGGTGGACAAATTAGGATATATTTTTGAACCCGATTGACCAATTCTAACTATTTTTTTTCGCATTTAAAAATTTTGAAAAAATCGTTTTTTTGCAAAATTGTATATTTTTTTAAAAAAAGTTAAAATGTAAGTATTTTATTCGTTTTATTTTTTAAAAACGCATCGATTGAGCAAGCGAACCCTCTAGTGCAATTTAATCCAAAGTTATTAGCATTTTAAAAATCAAAAATTTTAAAAATCTTGTTTTTTAATAATTTTAATTTCATGCTTTATTACAAGCTTCAATATATTTTTATTATTATATAGGTAATTAAAAAACACATCGAATGAGCTGTTTGCGAACTTTCTACTGTAACCCTGTTCCGAGTTATTAAGGTTTCAGGCATTAAAATTTTTTATAATACTTTTTTGCGTTTTATTCAAATTTTATGAAGAATAATTTCTGCTAGTTTTGTAGACAATTAAAAATGCATCAATTTTATTGGCCTATGTACTATTTTTTTTGCGAGCTAATAATTAAAACTTAGTGATGTTTGTAGTAATCTCTATGTGGAAGCAATGTTTTCAAAAAATGAACACCAAAAATTACTCACACCAAATAAATACTTGAGGTACAACTTGGCAGCGGTTTTTTTTTATTTATTTTCCTTATTTTTTTTTTAATTCACTGATAATTATAAAAAGAATTTCAAAAAAAAAAAAAAATTTATATTAAATAACTTTTTACATTACTTTATATTATGTAATTATAAAATTTTGATTTCTTGACTTTAAATTTTTTATATTAAAAATTATATTTTATAATATTTAAATAAAAAATTTTTTTTATTTTGAATGGTTTAAGTAGTTAAATATGCTGTTAAAGCTTCACATGGTCCTGAATGTTTACATGGCTTTGCGCAAGAACAGTGTCAATACAGTGGACCACAGGACATTCGAGTCCACTAGAGTGACATTCGAGTGAATTTTCTTTAAAAAAAAAACTGTACTCCAAAAATATAATTTAATAATTTAAATGACATATTTAAATAGTAGCACTCTTTTCTAGACCTGTGGTATTTGTGCTGAAGAATCCATCCTTTGAAGCGAATCTCGTCCTCTCTACTCTGAATCCTGATGCTATCAGTCAGTCGATTATTTCTCAGCCTGTGAATTCGTGTCTGAAGAAAACGGCAGCCCCAAAAAGAGCGACAAAAAGAACTTCAAAGAGTCATTCTAGGTCATTTAAAACGAAAAATTCGGTTAAATCAGTTTACGCAACCACTCGAAATGCTAGTCAAAATAAAAGTATAGAGGAAGAGGACAAAATTTCAATGAGCACTGTTTCAAGTAGTTCCAGTGGTGTAGAACAAATACGATTAAATGAAAATCACACGCCCCTTACGCCCAATACTAATATAGTCAATATTGTACCTGCAACTAATTCATCGTCATCAAACAGTACAACAGAAAGAAATGACAGCAAGCTACAAAGCTTGTTTCCCTTGATACCAAGTAGAAAATCAAATCCTGGTGGAAGTAATCAAAGAAGTGACGATGACATTATTCCGTGTTCACCACCACGACAACCCTCTAAAAAAGCTCGGTTAATTTTCCAAAAGTGCTTCAAATCAACGTTTGATCCAAGAATGTTACCTGGACATGATCAAGTTTTAGCTGAAGATTCTGACGAAGATAAATAAAACTAATATTATTACCTTCTTATTAAATTAAATTTTTTTCATAGAATATATAGTGTGATTTGTGTTTTGTTTGTTCCTTTTTTCGAGTAACGTTTTTTATTATCTTTAGGAGGAAAATGAGTCTAGTGTGAAAACGCAGTTTTTTAAGTTATTGGAAAACTAAACTATTTAAGACAAAAATGTTGATTATTTTTTACATGTATAAGTCTAATTTAAGTATTCATTCATTAGTGATAAAAAATATCATTTATTATATCCTAATAAAAAATTGAAAAACCTGTTTATAAAAATCTACAGAAAAGTTAAGTATTGACTGATTTGTTTATTATTTGATATATTTTCTAAACAAATTTTCTGTTGTCAAAAACATTGTCTAGTATAAGATGTGAATTGTACAAATAATATAGAATTAAAAATCGTATCATTTTTAAGATTTTTTGAAGCATTTAATGAGTGAAATAGGGTGCAGTGAAATACCATCAGGAAAATAATTTTAATTTTTGAAGAAAGTAATATGCGTATGTGGCGTATAGTGAGGAAAGCTACCTTACGATGTGTGGGACCGTAGGTTTCCTCATCGCATCATACTACATATTATATTGATAGTGATTTTGTCAAGTTAATGTTTGGAAGAAGGCCAATTTAACAAATAAATGTTAAATATACGACATACGACAGTACCTACAGAAAATTTGTATGAGTAAAATACGTCATAGCAAATATAAATATAAAGATGTTTGTAATTTTATTCTACGCATAAATTGAAAATAATAAAAATATTTTATTAATAATATTTATTTGTATTAAAATTTTTTATTAAAAATATTTATTTGTATTAGGAAGTTTTCTTTTAAAAATATTTATTTGTAAACTACAAAAATTTTCTATTCAACATGTTTATTTGTATGGAAGTTTTTTTATTAAGAATATTTATTTGTATAAAAATTTTCTATCAAAAATATTTATTTGTGTGTACAAAATTTTTTTAATTTAAGTCTTGCATATTGTCATTACATTGGTGTGAAACACGTGCCTAGCAGACGATTATTGATAATTTGTGTTGTGTCCAGTCGTGTCGTCTGCTACAATCCAAGAGAGTAATGCGTGTACATATTTATTACAACGAAATTTATTTAAATTGTTTATTTGTATAGAAGAAAAGCAAAATACATAATGGTACGTGTGACGAAAATCTTTTTGCAATTTAGTACTTTGTCGGGTGCGGGGTTAGGAGGATGGTTCGCTCGAAAGCATTTCGAAAGACAGCAATACCTGAACGATGATCAAGACAACAGAGCAAGCGTATTTTCTAACGTGAATATAAAAAATAAACCTTGTCTGCCGATTTTCGGCACTGTTTCGGCAGCATCGCCAATAGTGCCAGTTGAAAATAAGGCAAACATGGGTGCTAAATTAACTGTACAAGGGTCAAGAATAAGTGAAGTAAGTTTTATAAAATAAATACATAAGTCCCATATACATATAACCTATAAGGGCATATTTCCGTATTATCTTTTTTTTATTCGAATATTTTTAATAGTTGTATTTTTACATTCGAATTTGCTAGAAGTTAAACTATAAACTAATTTATTTTTCATGAGAATTTACTCTTATAAAGTGACATTTTTTCAACCGAAAATGTAAATAATACCATATAGTCATACATGTATGTATTTTGCTTTCATTTATTTTATTTATACATACTGACATAGTTTGATTAAAATAAAAATTTATGTTTAAAGTTAGTACAATATTTGTTGTCTAAGAATTCTTAAAATATTTGTTTTAAAGCAGAAAAACACTTTATATTTTATTATTTTTGTTTTTCACTAATACTCCGCTCCTAAATTATTATTAATAATTAATATTATATTTGTATATAGATATATATTATTCAGAAGTTTTCACTTTTTGCGTCGTTCTTTGTTCTTTTACTCAGATTTGTTTTTATTATTTATTGATTGCAGGTATAAAATAATATTATTCTATATAATAATATACACATATTGTAATTCTTATGAATTATATTAATTTCTGTATTTTATTTTAGATTATGAAGTATGGGTTTCCTAGTCTAGAAAATGTAAGATCTTTCGAGGATTTTGTTCTTTCTTACGACAAACGAAATAGAGTTGCGCATTGGGTTTTTGAGCATTTAACAAAGGAAAAATTATATGTCAAAAATAACGTTGATCGTTCAAAATGCGAATTTACTTCAGATAACAGTATTCATCCATTTTTCAGGTAAGCTGAAAATTTAAATACCGTCAAGCGGGGTGTACACGAGGTTTTTAATAAATAAAAATCTTTATATTAAATTGTTTAAGTTTGCTACTTTGTATAAATATTTTCTGATATCTAGCCTACAGAGACTACTAAATGAAATTACTTAATTCTTTATCAAAAATCAGAAAGAAATTCCTAAAGTCCTGCAAATCAAGCTGAAAATTTTCAACGTTCTCAAACTTTTGTTTAGATCTCCGAAAGTTTAAAAGTGCTTCTAAAAGTATTAATGATAATTGTTGACAATGTAGTTGTGATGATGTATATTTCATGCGCTAACTTTTTATTGCATATATTAAGAAAAAAGTGTAAAAGACTAAAAAATTAGGATTTCGTAGTTTTGTTATTTTGTGGATTCTTTGAAATCAATTATTTTTCAAAAATTTGTTTTTTAGTTAATAAAAAAGACTCTAGTGTTTCGTTTTGAAACATTTTTGTCTTTTTAGGGTTCCGTACACAACAAGTGTACGCACGGAACCCTATTGGAAAGACTTGTCGAAAATCGTATCCCCCCCCCTAGCCGCCAAACTATTTGACTTAGAACGTTCAAATTTGGCTCACATATGTATTTTCACGTGTAGATGAAAGGAAAATTATAGAGAACATGATTCTAGGGGTTGATCATAGCGTTGTCAAGAAAATAACAAGTTTTTTGAGAAATTTTGATATTTTTTGGCTGAAAACTCTTGCCTTTTCTTTTGCAGCGCTATTACCATCACGATCTCTATATTTTTTTTGTAATCTACACATAACAATACATTTGTGTACCAAATTTGAACTCTCTAAGTCAAATATTTTGGCAGATAAGAGGGGAATACGGTCATTTTTTAGAAAAAATGCGTTTAATTTGTACCATTCCTGCCCTTTATCTGCCAAATTATTGTACTTAGAGTGCTGAAATTTGGTATTCATATGTAGTTTGCCATATAAATTACAGAAAAACTATAGAGAACTTTAGATGAGAGAGATGTATATCCTTCCATTTTTTTTTAAGTTGAACCAGAAAATATATATGATCCAGGAAGGTATAGAAATAACACAATTTTATGTCATGTCAAAGCGACGTTTCGCCAACAAGGGTTCGTTGTGTTATTTCTATACCTTCCTGGATCATATATATTTTCTGGTTCAACTATAGAGAACTTTGTTGCAGATCGTTATCGTAGTGTTTTTAAGCAAAAACCAACGATTTAAAAAAAATGCTAAAATATGACCGTATCCCTCCTCCCATAACTTCCAAACAATTTGACTTAGAGAGTTCAAATTTGGTACACAAATGTATTTTCACATGTAGATTATAGAAAAATTGTAGAGAACATGATTATAGAAGTTGATCATAGCGTTGTTAAGGAAATAAAATGATTTTTGAGTATTTTTTATGGATATTTGCTAAAATCTCTGGATTTTTCGTTGACAGCGCAATCACCATCACGTTCTCTATAATTTTTATGTAATTTACACCTGACAATACATTCCTGTACAAAATTTGAACTCTCTAAGTAAAATATTTTGGAAGATAGGGGAGGGGGTGGTCCATTTTTTATAAAAAATTAATTATATATTATATTTTATATATTATATTATATATAATATATTTATATTATATATTTAATAGTATCAAATATATTAAAATTTTTTTTGTTTTGTGTGCGGAACCCTCGGTTTTAGTGCGAGTGTAACTCGAACTTGCCCGGTTTTTGTTTCTTGCTGTAAAAGACGAGAAATAAGCATTAAGATAGTAATATAGTTCGTAAGCAGTCAAAAGTGGCTTTAAACAACAATTTTTTTTTTCTGTAATAATTTTATTTAAAGCAAAGAAACTTTTTGCATCATATTATTGACATTTTTGCCTGTCAAGTGTTAAAAATTTTTTTTTACTGTGCCAGTTTCATCATTAATGTCAAGTCAAGATAAAAAAAATAAACGATCAATCGTCGGACAAGCTACTGCCTCTTAGGAACATCTGATCTGAAAAAACTTAAGGTGACTGAAGCTAAAACATGTGATTAGGCATCCCCCCTAACCCGGATAAAAAATTATATAAAAA
Source organism: Ganaspis brasiliensis (assembly GCA_037103525.1). Taxonomy (NCBI): domain Eukaryota; kingdom Metazoa; phylum Arthropoda; class Insecta; order Hymenoptera; family Figitidae; genus Ganaspis; species Ganaspis brasiliensis. The sequence continues at coordinate 171,610 of JAZKLR010000564.1, forward strand.
TAAAGCAATGGCGACAATTTAATAAAAAAACAACAACAAAAGTGGATTTTTTAAACCATTTTTGAGTCGTTTTTAAAAAGAAAAGAAATAGACAATCGGATTTAGGGGGGAATCATAAAGGTTTTCATAACGAAGAAATTGATTCAAGGTTTTTCAAAATCGGTTAAAAAGAACTTGAGTAATGCAGTCCGCCAGTTTAAAAAACATCGTTTTGAGAAAAACGCGTTTAAAGTTTTGTGTAACGAACAGCTGTACACACGTATAACTTTTTTATTTCTTCAAACATTAATCTAAAATTTGGGATTTATATTCTTGAGGTAATTTATACCAAAAAAAATAAAAACATGGATTTTTTTATCGATACAAACTATAATACTGGCTTAAATTTCAATTTTACACGCGGTGACATAAAAACCTCAAAAAAGTAACATTAATAATTACATGATTTTCAAGTTAATTTTGAAACTTTTTCTCTTAAAATAACTCAAAAAGTGTAGAAGTTATACTAAGTACAATTTTCTCAAGGAGAGATTACACTGACTGAGGTTTTTTTCAGAGATTTTTTTTTTTTTAGTAAAAAAAATATTTATTAGTTAACATTTTTTTATAATAAAATACAAATGTTAAAGTAATCTAAAACAATTTATTTATTTATTTTTTTCAAAATGGAATCTCAGAAATTGACTGCCGAAGTGGCTAAACTCTGAAAGTTTGTCACACTTTTTTCTGCAACGGTCCCGGTAACAAGGTGTGAATTGAAATGAAATAAAATGATATCACGAAAAAGGACAAAAACGACATTGGTTTGGATTAAAATAATTGAGAATTCAGTCATTTTTTAATCAGTTTAATCCATTTCAGTTCAAAAAAATTAAAATGCTAACAATGTTTGCGTTCGAGAAAGGATTCAAGTGATTTCATTTTTCAAAATTTCTAGACGGCATTAAACTGGATTAAAATGGTGTCTACTAGTCCTGAAATGTCCTGGAATTGTAATTTGTGTCCTTGATTTTTTTAATTTTTTGCGTTCAACTCATACTTTTTGCTTCCATTCATAGGACATAATTATAATAAAAAAATTGATATAAAATCTGTACAAATTCATATTATTTGATCCGACAATCATATGTATTTCTCTTCAGAAATGTCAAAAAAAATGAAAACCGATGCTTTATTTTTTAATAAATTATTTTAACTATTTTCATAACGACCCCAAAAAAAATATGTAATAAAAAATTTTTCTTTACTCTATCATCTTGTTACTTATGTTTATTTTAAATGATTTTAAAATAAAAATACTTTTAATAATAAAAAACATATTACTGTGTCATTTTTCAATATTTTTTAAATTGCTTAAATTATTTATTATTACTTATTAACAATTTTTAGTTCTTCCTTAGAGAATTGTAGTTTTTCTCCTTAGTTTGAAACTTTATATATTTATTGAAATAAAAAAAATTTATTAATATATTATTATATTATATTGTTTATATACAAATTATTATTGCTATTCTAAACATTTTGTAGAATTATTTTATTTTAACCCTTAATTAATAAATTTCTGGTTTCGTGTTGTTTTGGCTTTAGGGTTCAAATGAAATAAAGAAAAACTTTGTTTCGTTTTTACATTAAGTCAAACGTTTCGACCCGACATGTAAGGTCTTCGTCAGTGACTGTGGTTTTATTAACTGAAAGAAAATATAAATTCTGTTAGTCTAAGATCCCACTGCAAGATATCTACCCCCATCTGATTTTTTAATAAAATGTGTTTAAAATGAAAGATCATAGACAGAATAACACATAACGACCAGGTTGCCTATGAAAATCTGGCCGCATATGCCTAAAAGTGTGGGTGTTTCAACTGTCTTTTGGTTAATATTTACCCCTATATATTTGCGGAAAATTAATAATATAATATGAAAGAGTATTGAATACTGAATCAAAAAATATAGGGTTGCCAGATTTATACCTGCCGTAACCTCGGGTTGCCAGGCGTTTTTTTGTGTAGTTTTTTGTTGATCACCTACGCCCATAATATTTTTTAATAATTTTTATACCAAATTAAAGACCATGTTTTTCTCTACTGAATAGATTAGGGTTGTCTGATGAAAAACAGCCGCTATTAGGGGTTGCCAGCGTTTAAAAATATATTAATTTTTTGGTATTAGCAGGAGAAAAAAAATCATTTGGCAACTTCACATATGCAAAAAGTTTACTTTATGTCATTATTTCGCCAAAAGAAAGGGTTTAAATATGGTTGCGAAAAACTGACAATTGAGGCTATACAGGAACTTGGTTATCAAACAAGTTGTTACAAAATCTTCGTAGTTTGAAAGTAAGAATGCAAGGACGAATTTGATATTTTTTGTGAAAAGAAAATTTTCAGTAAATTTTGTTTTCCATTTTTTATTTATAATTTTCGATTCTCAGAGTCATAAAAAAAATTTTAAAAACTTGAGAATATTGATTGTTTACAGGCAGGACATAACTCTTTTCTATACTAATGTCTATTCAAATACTCTCAATGTTGAGAAATTTAACGATTTAAATAAGAAATATATTATACGAGAAGAATCAACTACTTTTCTTGGGTTTGATATAAGTAGCGACTCCTAAACCAAATAAAAAAAGATATGTCAATTCTTAATCAATCTAATTACCCGCATATGAAAAGATGACAAACTTATTTAAAATTGACAATATTGAAGCAGTAGATAGTAGATACCTTTATTTAATAATTTAAATTAACGCTTAAGAAAAATAAGATGTCGTTTCGGAAAAAATTTATTTAAAATTAAATTAAAAGTATAAAAAAAATTAAAGTGTAGACTTTTAAAAGAGAGTAACCTAGCTATTAATATTATTTTTTATAAACAGAAAAAGGATTTTAACTTAACGTATAATAGTACAGTATCAGAAAAATACTGCATAAAATCATTCCGTAATTTTAAGAGGTTGTGTATCGTTTCTGGCATTTGAATTTAATTATAAAAATAAAGAATCAATACCGAATTCATATCTTTTATTGGTAAAATATTTGAATGTTTCTCCATTAACTCGTTAGATTTCTCAACATTGGAAATATCTGAATGTTCTACCTGTAAATAAACAATATTTTTTAGTTTTTACATTTATTTATATTAGTGTGGTAAAAAAAACAAAAGTCAGAAATGTTATGGTCTACCCTCCAAATTTGTTCCAAATTGAAAAAAATGTTATGCCTATTTTTTTATTTTGAAATCGAACAATATTTAGAGGTGGCGCAAAGCCTATGAAATTTCCCATGTATTTTACATGGTAAAAACGTACTTTTATTCTTAAATTTACAATAAAATCGTTAAAAATCACTTAAATCATTAATGAACCGAATAAGTTTCTGAAAAGTATTTAAAAAACAATATTCACTATTAACTATTTTTTTGCAATTTTAAAAAAACCACAAAAATTTAAAAAATAATATTAGTTAATATTAAAAAATTAATAAATAAATTATGGAATACTGTTTTTGAAATACTTTTTAGTAACTTATTCGGTGCATTAATGCTTTAAGTGATTTTTAACGATTTAATTGTAAATTTACAAAAAAAAGTGCGTTTTTGGGCTTTGCGCCAACTTTAAATATTGTCCGATATCAAAATAAGAAAATAGAGGTAACTTTTTTCTCAACTTGGAACAAATTTAGGTGGTAGGGGCAAAACATTTCTGACTTTTGCTTTCTTTGGACAACCCTAATTTATATATATAAAAAGTAAAAAACCAATGCCGAATTCAAGTCTTCTAATGATAAACTACTAGAATTTTTCTTCATTAAATTGTTAGATTTCTCAAAATTGGAAACATCTGAATGTTCTTCAGAAATAAATAAGTTAGATCCAACCTGTAAATAATCAATATTATCAAGTTTCTAATTTATTTTTCACCGAAACACTAAAAATTACTTTATAACCATTACAATTGAAAGTTATAAACAAAAAATAAAAGTCAAATGTTACTTACAAATTCCTTTTCGCAAAAGCTATTGAATTCTTCCTTATATTTTCCCTTTAAAACTACGAATTTTTAGTAGGGGAAACTGCCCTATGGTGGATAGCCATTCTAACAGTGGATAACTTTAAATAATTACGAAATAAACTATAAATTTCAATCATAATAAAAATTGAAACATTAAGCGATTAATACTTATAATACTTATTAATACTTACTTCTTTTAAAATAATACCTATTATAGTTTTCTAAGATTTTTTTTCCGTACAATGAATAATTATTAAATATTTTTAAAGTTATCCACTGTTAGAATGGCTATCCGCCATAGGGTAGTTTCCCCTAACACAGTGTATGATAACCATGTTTCTTTATTAAACCCTTTCTTTTGGCGAAATAATGACATAAAGTAAACTTTTTGAACAGATTCGTTATTAAATTCTAATATCTTATCATCAGTTTTACACAAAAAACAAATCTTTATTTTCGCTACATTTAGGTTAAATGTTAATGAAATATATCAACTTTCACAAACATGCAACGTATTTGTTTTGTTCCTTTTATTTTTGCATATGTGAAGTTGCCAAATGATTTTTTTTCTCCTGCTAATACAAAAAAATTAATATATTTTTAAACGCTGGCAACCCCTAATAGCGGCTGTTTTTCATCAGACAACCCTAATCTATTCAGTAGAGAAAAACATGGTCTTTAATTTGGTATAAAAATATTAAAAAAATATTATGGGCGTAGGTGATCAACAAAAAACTACACAAAAAAACGCCTGGCAACCCGAGGTTACGGCAGGTATAAATCTGGCAACCCTATATTTTTTGATTCAGTATTCAATACTCTTTCATATTATATTATTAATTTTCCGCAAATATATAGGGGTAAATATTAACCAAAAGCCAGTTGAAACACCCACACTTTTAGGCATATGCAGCCAGATTTTCATAGGCAACCTGGTCGTTATGTGTTATTCTGTCTATGATCTTTCATTTTAAACACATTTTATTAAAAAATCAGATGGGGGTAGATATCTTGCAGTGGGATCTTGTACTATGTAGGCGATTGTTGTGATATGAAAAATATGTTAACATAATGAAAAAAGAAGAATAATTGTTCGAACATGAAGATAAGTAAACTGTGTAACATAAGTATAACAAAGTGTAGAATCGCCCGAAATAGTAACAAACGTAATACAGGTTTTTTGGATTTAAAAAATGAAATATTGTACCTTATTATCACATTAGAGTGCGTATATCCATTGTCATGTCAGAAACTGCAATTTACCATGACACTTTCACCACTATTTTTAATTATTTACAGCTGTTTTATGAAATATATTTTTTGTTGGTAGTGGTGCATTTTCTAACGGATCCAGATCTCAGAGATCTCGGGAAACTTGTTGTTGGCAAAAAATAGAGACACTTCTAAATCAGGAAAATTATTTTTGTAATCAGGGGGGGGGGGGATTATTTATTTGAAGAATGTTTTTTTTTTTTTTTTTTTGTCAAATGAATGAAAAATATTAGATAAATGGAGAGTATTTTCATGGATTGTAAAAATATTAAAATTACTTAAAAACATGACAGGGATTAATTGAATAAAACCCCAAATATAATATTATTTATAAACAGGATTATTTCATAAAATTGCTTTATAAAATGATGACAAGTTGTTAGTGTCTGTGCGTTGATTAATTGTCGTTGGGTCACTAGCTATGTACAACATTTCTAGTATCATACGTTTCTTGTAAAAATCTGTTCTGTCAAGGATAGTTACTTTTTCAAAATCAAAATTGTGGTCTTCGGACCAAGCGTGTTTAGTGAGGGCAGTCCATTGATTAGGTGGTTTAAATACGCCATCTTCGTGTTCTTGTATTCTTTTGTGCAGTGCTCTTTTCGTGGTTCCCACATAAGAGGACGGGCAGCCTTTGCACGGAATTTTATAAATTAAATTTTTCTTTTGCAGCTTTGGCATGGTATTAACATATTTTTCATATCACAACAAACGCCTACAGAATTTATATTTTCTTTCAGTTAATAAAACCACAGTCACTGACGAAGACCTTACATGTCGGGTCGAAACGTTTGACTTAATGTAAAAACGAAACAAAGTTTTTCTTTATTTCATTTGAACCCTAAAGCCAAAACAACACGAAACCAGGAAATTATTGCTATTATTTCATAATGTTTTTCTTTTTGATTTGTAATTTTGTGTATCAATAAACAAAACAAAAGGATTTATTAGCAGGTACATACATTAAAAATTGTTTACACAAATTATTGTTATTATTATTTAATTGTTTCTCAAGTTTAAATTTAATTTTTTAGTATTCCTCTGGCACGCTGTACAAAAATTCAGAAAAATATAATTGTTTTGATACAGATCTACAAAAATTAAAAAATAATAACAATAATTTGTTTAACCATTTTTTAATGTAACTACTAATAAATCTTTTTTTCTTGTTGAATAATATACTAAATTATAACTTAGGGAAAAAAGTACAACTGTCAATATAAGATTAAAAAATACCTATTATTAATTAAACAAAAATTATTTACATAGTTGTTAAATTGTAAATTATTAAAAATAATTATTAAAATAATTTGTTGACAAATAAATGCATCAAGTTTCATTTTCTAGACATTTTTGAATAGAAATAAGATTTGCATGTTGAATATAATCAATTTTATATTTTTACATTCTCATCCTAAATGAGGTCTTCAATTTGTGCGATTTTGGACTTTTGCTAAAACCAACATTTCTCGACGTTTTGAGACCTCCTGATGCCAATAAAATGGGTTTTACGCAAATGTCTGTCTGTCTGTCTGTCTGTATACGCTAAATTTCGGGATCGGATAACTTGAGTAAAAATTGTCGTATAAACTTCAACTTTACATTCTCATCCTAAATGAGAAGGTATTGGGCTGAAGTACGTAACGTTACAAAATAACGATTGGACTTAGAAAATTTTTATTAAAAAAAATTTTTTATCCATAGCGTACTTCACACGTTATACCTCAACTTAAGCGGAAGACCATCCTTATTAGCTCTGAATAGAAAATTTTAAGTCTTTTTTTAAATTTAGGACGAGATTTCATTGACTTCATGTAAACTCTGAATTTTCACACACGTACCGTTCAAAAAGTTATAAAAAATACACAATTAGCGATGATCATCATCTGAATTAGTTAAGCGTAAGACCATCGTTATTTGCTCTGAAAACAAAATTTTCAGTTTCTTTCAATTTTAAAAAGAGATTTCAATGACTTTTTATAAACTCTGAATTTTCTCTCACGTGGCGTACAAAAGGTCATAAAAAAAGACACAATTCGATATGGTCATCATCTAAATTAGTTGAACGGAACACCATCGTTATTAGCTATGAAAACAAGATTTTCAGTTTTTTTCAATTTTAGAACAAGATTTCAATGACTTCTTATAAACTCTGAATTTTCTCCCTTGTGGAGTTCAAAAGGTCATAAAAAATGACACAATTAAAGATAATCATCTAAAGTAGTTGAGCGGCAGACCATCGTTATTAGCTGTAAAAACAAAATTTTTATTTTTTTTCAATTATAAAACGAGATTTCAATGACTTTTTATAAACTCTAAATTTTCTCCCACTTGGCGTTTAAAAGGTCATAAAAAAAGACACAATTAGAGATGATCATCATCTAAATTACTTAAGCTGAAGACCATCGTTATTAGCTCTGAAACAAAATTTTCAGTTTTTTTCAATTTTAAAACGAGATTTCAATGACTTTTTATAAACTCTGATTTTTCTCCCACGTAGCGTTTAAAAGGTCATAAAAAAAGACACAATTACAGATGATCATCATCTAAATTAGTTAAGCGGAAGACCATCGTTGTTAGCTCTGAAAACAAGGTTTTCTGTTTTTTTTTTTAATTTTGGAACGTGATTTCCATGATTCTTATAAACTCTAAATTTTCTCCCACGTTGAGTTCAAAAGGTCATAAAAAATGACACAATTAAAGATAATCATCTGAATTAGTTGAGCGTAAGACCATCGTTATTAGCTCTGAAAACAAAATTTTTAGTTTTTTTCAATTTTAGAACGAGATTTCAATGACTTCTTATAAACGTGGAGTTCAAAAGGTCATAAAAAAGACACAATTAGAGATGATCATTACCTAAATTATTTAAGCGGAAGACCATCGTTGTTAGCTCTGAAAACAAGGTTTTCTGTTTATTTTTCAATCTTGGAACGAGATTTCCATGACTTCTAATAAACTCTAAATTTTCTCCCACGTTGAGTTCAAAAGGTCATAAAAAATGACACATTTAAATATAATCATTATCTAAATTACTTGAGATAAAGACCATCGTTATTAGCTGTGAATAGAAAATTTTAAGTCTTTTTTAAAATTTAGGACGAGTTTTCATTGACTTCTTATAAATTCTAAATTTTGTCTCACATGGCGTTCAGAAGGTCATGAAAAAAGACAGAATAAGAGATAATCATCATAATTAGTTGAGCGGAAGACAATCGTTATTAGCTCTGAAAACAAAATTTTTAGTTTTTTTTTAATTTTAAAACGAGATTTCAATGACTTCTGATAAACTCTGAATTTTCTCCCACGTGGCGTTTAAATGGTCATGAAAAAAGACACAATTAGAGATAATCATCTGAATTAGTTGAGCGTAAGACCCTCGTTATTAGCTCTGAAAACAAAATTTTCAGTCTTTTTCAATTTTAAAACGAGATTTCAATGACTTTTTATAAACTCTGAATTTTCTCCCTTGTGGAGTTCAAAAGGTCATGAAAACAGACACAATTAGAGATAATCATCTGAATTAGTTGAGCGTAAGACCATCGTTATTAGCTCTAAAAACAAAATTTTTAGTTTTTTTCAATTTTGGAACGAGATTTCAATGACTTCTTATAAACTGTGAATTTTCTTCCACGTAGAGTTCAAAAGGTCATAAAAAAAGACACAATTAAAAATGATCATCCTCTAAATTAGTTGAGCGGAAGACCATTGTTATTAGCTCTGAAACAAAATTTTCTGTTTTTTTCAATTTTAGAACGAAATTTCAATGACTTTTTATAAACTCTGAATTTTCTCTCACGTGGCGTTTAAAAGGTCATGAAAAAAGACACAATTAGAGATAATCATCTGAATTAGTTGAGCGTAAGACCATCGTTATTAGCTCTGAAAACAACATTTTCAGTCTTTTTCAATTTTAAAACGAGATTTCAATGACTTTTTATAAACTCTGAATTTTCTCCCTTGTGGAGTTCAAAAGGTTATGAAAAAAGACACAATTAGAGATAATCATCTGAATTAGTTGAGCGTAAGACCATCGTTATTAGCTCTAAAAACAAAATTTTTAGTTTTTTTTCAATTTTAGAACGAGATTTCAATGACTTTTTATAAACTCTGAATTTTCTCTCACGTGGCGTTTAAAAGGTCATAAAAAAAGACCCAATTAGAGAAAATCGTCACCTAAATTAATTGAGCGGAAGACCATCGTTATTAGCTCTAACAACAAAATTTTCAGTTTCTTTCAATTTTAGAACAAGATTTCATTGACTTTTTGTAAACTTTGAATTTTCTCTCACGTGGCGTACAAAGGTTCATAAAAAATGACACGATTCGACATGATCATCATCTAAATTAGTTGAGCGTAAGACCATCGTTATTAGCTATGAAAACAAGGTTTTCAGTTTTTTTCAATTTTAGAACGAGATTTCAACGACTTTGGTAAACTCTGAATTTTTATTCTCGGGTCATTCAAAGGGTCATAAAAAGACACAATTAGCGATGATCATCATCTAAATTAGTTGAGCGGAACACCATCGTTATTAGCTATGAAAACAAGGTTTTCAGATTTTTTCAATTTTAGAACAAGATGTCAACGACTTTGGTAAACTCTGAATTTTCATTCTCGGTTAATTCAAAGGTTCATAAAAAAGACACAATTAGAGATAATCTAAATTTTTGAGCTAAATTACTTGAGCGGAAGACCATCGTTATAAGTTCTAAAAAATTAATTTTTATTTTTTTTTAAATTTAGAATAAGTTTTCAATGACTTCTTATAAACTCTGAATTGTTTTCACAGGTCATTCAAAAGAGCATCACAAAAGACACAATTCGAGATGATAATCACCTAAATTAGTTGAGCGGACGACCATTGTTATTAGCTCTGAAAACAAAATTTTTAGTTTTTTTCAATTTTAGATATAACGTTGGTCTTCCGCTTAACTAATTAAGATGATGATTAATTCTAATTGTGTCTTTTTATGACCCTTTGAATGACCCGTGAAAGAAAATTCAGAGTTTAAAAAAAGTTATTGAAATCTCCTTCTAAAATTGAAAAAAATTAAAAATGATTTTTTAATAGCTAATAACGATTGTCTTCCGCTCAACTAATTTTGATGACGGTCATCTTTGTTTGCGTCTTTTTTCATGACCTTTTGAATGACCCGTGAAAAAAAATCAGAGTTTATAAAAAGTCATTGAAATCTAGTTCTAAAATTGAAAAAAACTAAAAATATTGTTTTCAGAGCCAATAACGATGGTCTTCCAATCAAATATTTTTGATTATGGTCATCGCTAATTATGTCTTTTTTTACGACCTTTTAAATGAACTATTAAAGAAAATTCAGAGTTTATAAGAAGTCATTAAAATCTCCTTCTAAAATTGAAACAACTAAAAATTTTGTTTTCAGATCATCTTTAATTGTGTCTTTTTTATGCTCTTTTGAATGGCCTGTGAAAAAATTCAGAGTTTATAAGAAGTCATTGAAAACTCGTCCAAAATTTCAAAAGACTTTAAATTTTCTATTCAGAGCTAATAATGATGGTCTTGATCTTAACTAATTTTCATGAGGATGATCGCTATTTATGTTAATTTTGATGTCTTTTTGATGATCTGTGTAGCCCAATGAGAAGGTCTTCAATTTGTGCGATTTTGGACTTTTGCTAAAACCAACATTTTTTGAAGTTTTGAGACCTCCTGATGCCAAAAAAATGGGTTTTACGCAAATGTCTGTATACGCTAAATTTCGGGATCGGATAACTTGAGTAAAAATTGTCGTATAAACTTCAACTTTGGTACACTTTTTTTAGGTACAAAAATACAGGTCGAGTTAGTTAGCCAGCAATTTTTGTCAAAAATGATCAAAAATAAAATATTTTCAAAATTCAAAAAAAAAAAAATTTTCAAAAAATTTTTTTTTCTAATTTTTCTCTTTAAGTACAAGTAAAATCGAACAAATTTTGTTTTTAAAAGTTTCCGATATAATGCAACCCCACAAAGATATGAATTTTTAAGTTTACACGTGCAAAAAAGAGAACTGTAAGTGGGTAAATCCTATACAGAAACTCTATTATTTTTTAAAAAAACGAATAAACTTCCGGTTTTTTCTTCCTATTTACTTTAATTCATCACACCTGATAAAACTGCATCAAAAAATTTTTGGAAATTTTGAAAAAATTTATTTCTACATTCTGATCCTAAATGAGGAGGTCTTCAATTTGTGCAATTTTTGACTTTTGCTAAAACCAACATTTCTCGACATTTTGGGACCTCCTGATGCCAAAAAAATTGGGGTTTTTTTTTAATATAAGTGCCACATGCGTCTTGGTTTAATGGAAAATTTGAAATTCGCCTCTCAGCCTTCAGAAACATTATTAATATTTTGAAATTCAAATCTTTGAGAAAATTGAAGTTCTTTTAAATTTAAAACATTTGTGAATAAGTATTATTATGTCGTTATTAGTAATATAATAAGAAGAAATTTTATCTAATGAATATGTGAAATTAACAACTTTGCGTCATGAAAGGAATAATGACACAGGCACACAATAGAAATACACACTAGTGTATTTTTATGTGATTTTTTGTGTAGAATCCGAATCTGAAGTCAGAAGTTTTAGATTGGCAAAATTTTTTGAGTTAAACTTAAAAACTGTTGAAAAACACGAATTAGAGGCAAATTTCAGAAAGAAATTCGCCCAGACACTACAATAGTGTATTTCTTTTTGATTTTGAGTGCTGAATTCGAATTCGAAGTCAAAAGTTTTAGATTGGCTAAAATTTTTGAGAATACCTCAAAAATCTGCTTGAAAATACGAATTTGATTCCATTAAATGGAAATAAATAAATTGAATTATTCCAATGTATTTTTTCCTTCTGCATTTTAATCTAAAGTGAGAATTGTCGGATTGTCTCCATTTTGGTATCAATAATTTTTTATATCAATAGATTCGTTAAAAAAAACCGCATGTGCACTGCAAAAACATGGTGTCTTAAATTGGCCAAAAATGTCTTAAATTAAGATAGTTTTGGTGTCTAAGACACGAAAATTGTCTTATTGAACAATTTAAGACACCTATCTTGCAGTGTGATAGTTATAGTTTAAATCATTTTTTAAAATTATTCACAAAAAAAAAAAATTCCTAATAGTAACGGATTCCTCTCATTTTGATGCAATTTGACCTCTTCTATATGGTCACTAAAGTATCCCTTTCTATTTGAGAGGATTTTCCTCTTCTATCCTCTTCTGTCAAATTTACAAATTTCACATATTATTGTAAAATTCATAATTTGTCACAAACTTGATATGTTTTTACATAAAAAATTTACTCGTTTTAAAATTAGAGTCTGTAATTTCCCGAATATATCTCAAGTATCAGAATTTTTATTATTTTTTAATTCTTTATACTATTAAATTAGGTTGAAGTTAAACAAAAGAGTGGCTATGTGCGTCAAAAATCCTTTTCCTCTCGCACAATCCTCTTATAAATAGAGTAATAATAGAAGAGGAATATTCCTCTGCTTACGAGATAATTTTTTTTCGGTGTTTGTTGTAAAAAATTATTATTAAAATCTTAGAAACTCCAGAAAATGAAAGAATACTTGATAGAAATTAGAAACTTAAGCAAAGTTCTTTGCGTAGTCCAAAAATCGTACGTGGCTTCGAGCTCGAGTATAAAATAAGAAGAAAAAACTTAGGGAAAGTCACTCGCGTGTTATTTGTATCAAAAACGTGGTCAAAGCTGAGCGCTGTATACGAAATAAAAACTACGCAAACGCCATGCTTGTAAACCCATGGCATGGCGTTTGCCTAAGTTTTTTCTTAGTACCGCAGTGTACTATCTCGGCGATTTAATTTTCCTATTTTTGCTTATATTCGTGTTCTTGAGCACTTGTTGGATCTAAACTAAACAAATCAAGCCAATCTGACAATTCTAACTCCACATTAGGTATTAGTGCGAAAAATTACATAGGAATACGCTAGTGTAGTGTCTTGCCCATGACACTTTTTTTGGGTGCTTTTGTAATTTATTATACTGCACACAAATAAAGTGTCTATATTATTTTAAAAATAAAAAAAATACATAGTAATACTTTGAGGAAAAAAGGCGTGTTTAAAGTATTAATACTTACTGATATATCGTGTTAACGTGCAATTTCTGTTTGTTAGACACTGCTCTTAATTGTATTCTAAATTTGAGTTTAATACTGTATTGATTTAAAGACTAGTCTTACTCAATCATGGAATTGTATCGGGACAGGAGTCAACTAATATCAATAAGTTCAAACAGAAATTTTAGTGTTTTTTAATGACATTTAGGTGCAACAATCCTTTGCTTTGAGGATTTAAGTAACTGAGATTTTTCTTTTCGCCCCAGTATATCGCAAATATTCCGGAAAGTATTAGTATCGAGCGCGAGTGCCGTGATGAGAATGTATTTCTTAAAGACGTAGAACTTTAAGACAAAAAAAGTTTTACATTTTAAGTGAAACCCCAATTTAGAATAGCGCTAAACAGGCCAAAGATTAAACTGGCTCATGTCGTAGGGAAAGTATTCAATTTCGATAACGAAGAGCATGTATTACATGATCGAAGTGTGCAGCCTGACGGGAAGATTGATAATGATCGGAGTGCGAAGCACGACGATCATTTCAAATACGGAGCGCGTAGCGCGACGATTACTAAAACTTCGAAGCGCGACGACGACCCTCGCCCGCCCCGAGGCGCGCTGAAACTAGCGAGCGAAGCGCGCGATGAGAATGTGACGGAGCGCGAAGCGCGATGTCAGATTTTTTATATCAGATTTACGAAAAAAAAAATATTAAAAATATTATTTAAAATATTAAAAGAAAATAAAAATACATGTCTCATTTTTTTATTAAGAACAAAATTTGGGGGTAGCATCAGAAATTTTTTTTTTGACACCTTAATGAATATAATTTTTAGCCTTTTTGTAGTTTTATTGTAAAGGAAATGTGCTTTCTATAAAAATCATTAAATTTAATATCCTAGAAAAATAAAAAAACTGTCCTGAAAAAGTCCTGGAAATGTCCTGGAATTTCAAATTAGGTTTCCAGTAGACACCCTGATTAAATTGATATCACTTTTTATCATTTTTAAAGATTTAAAATGTGAGCAAGAATTGAATTGCATTTAAGTGTGTACAAATGTATTAGTATGATTGGAAAAATTTATTGATGGACAAAAACGACATTCGTTTGGATTAAAATGATTGAGAATTCAGCCATACATATTTGTAATTATTTCAATTGATTTTAATCCACGCCTTTTTACCGGGGTTAATCTGAATTTAAAAAATTAAAAAGTTTGTTAATCTGTACCGTTTTAGGTGCAAAATAATTGGTTGAATAGTGTTAAAATAAAAGCACGGCGGGTCTTAATTGACTTCAACCCAGAAGTGCTTGCACATCTCGGTTCTTGATTTTGTTTCTGGGATGCCTCCTGATGATTTTAAGCATAAAATAAAAAAAATCGGTTGGGCCCTTTTTAAAAAAACTTATTTTTTAAATTTTTTAAAGAGGTTAATTAACATATTTTTACTAAAATAAGTGCAAATAATCGCTTCATCGACGTGAGTTATTAAAAATGGTATCAGAAAATAGGTCCTAGGTACTGAGTATCTTTGAGTAACTTTACACCATAAAAATTAATGAAAAACAGTGAAAAATCGGTATAAAATTGAGTTTTTTCAATATTACTCCCTCCCAGTACATACAAACCTCAAGTAACCTATAGAAGAATTAAAGAGTATGAAATTTTGAAGAAAATAAAAAAAATAGAGTGCTTTATCTTTAAAACTTTCGGATTTATGACCTTCTAAAGTCAGATTTCAGCCAAAAAATCTCTTAAAAAAAAATTTTCATTTTAGTTTTTGAAAAATAAAAAGTTTTCTATGCATCTAACGCATATATACTACTAACAGTAAATTAAAATAGACTAAATTCTGAGTAAATCTGTGGTTAAACCATTATTCTATCTTTAATAGGATCGGAGTTATGATTTTTTTAAAATGACCCTTTTCATGAACATTTTTTTAAAATCAATTTTTTTGTAATTTTTTCGTTTTGCAGGGTGCTAATTGTAAAAATGCTCCTATCATAATGTTTTATCGTATATTTTAAAGAAATGAAAGTCCAATTTAATATTTAGGAACAAAAAACTTTTAATGAACATTATGAAAGCAATAATATCTTTCAAAATAAGTAAAGACTCTCGTATTGACATAATTGGAGTTTCATTTCTGTTAAATATAAGACAAAACGATATGATGAGACCATTTTTACAATTAACACTCTGCAAAACGAAAAAATTACAAAAAAATTGATTTTAAAAAAAAATTCATGAAAAGGGTCATTTTAAAAAAATCATAACTCCGATCCTATTAAAGATAGAATAATGGTTTAACCACAGATTTACTCAGAATTTAGTTTATTTTAATTTACTTTTAGTAGTATATATGCGTTAGATGCATAGAAAACTTTTTATTTTTCAAAAACTAAAATGAACATGTTTTTTAAAGAGATTTTTGGCTGAAATCTGACTTTAGAAGGTCATAAATCCGAAAGTTTTAAAGATAAAGCACTCTATTTTTTTTATTTTCTTCAAAATTTCATACTCTTTAATTCTTCTATAGGTTACTCGAGGTTTGTATGTACTGGGAGGGAGTAATATTGAAAAAACTCAATTTTATACCGATTTTTCACTGTTTTTCATTAATTTTTATGGTGTAAAGTTACTGAAAGATACTCAGCACCTAGGACCTATTTTCTGATACCATTTTTAATGACTCACGTCGATGAAGCGATTATTTGCACTTATTTTAGTAAAAATATGTTAATTAACCTCTTTAAAAAATTTAAAAAATAAGTTTTTTTAAAAAGGGCTCAACCGATTTTTTTCATTTTATGCTGAAAATCATCAGGAGGCATCCCAGAAACAAAATGAAGAAAGAACTGAGATGTGCAAGCACTTCTGGGTTGAAGTCAATTAAGACCTGCCGTGAAAGTGTGACAAAGTTGAAAATATGTAATTTAGAGAAAACCGCGTTTAAAGCTTTTTTTACTTAAAATTTAAGAAAAAAAAAGCGATTTGGCAGTCCCAACTCCGTACACAATTTCTTTTTTCGGCCTGTAAAAGATAATTTTTAAGTGATCTAACATTCATAACTGCTATTCTGTGCTTCTTTGATTACCATCGCTTTCTTTTAAAATTAGTATTAAGTATTTTCTTTTACACTAAAACCTTTTAGGAGTCGCCCTGTCAGGAGTATTTCTGTTTACTTTATTTGTTGATGAGGAGGTGGAACGGGGAGACTAGACGGCAGCATAACATTTTTTGGAATTTCTTTTGTTCTCGCGCACCTGTGAGGAGTGCACTCTATTCCCGAGCTTGCGACTCCTCACAGGTTTTAGTGTATACTATACACCTGCATGGAGAGGGATTTTCTTCCTAGCCTCCTCGTCGGAAGCTACTCCAGTGTGCAGGCATGCCTTAGACTATTTTTATACTGTATTCTTAGATAATTATAACCAAAAATGAAGAAAAAAAAGTTTCGATTTCTAAAAAAAAGCAGTGTACCCTCCTTAAAATAATAATTTTTTTTTAAAACTACATTTTTGTGAAATTTTAGTGTTTTACTTTCATATTAGTTAAACAATTCCTACAAAAAAAATATTTCTAGCTTTGTATTTCCTTATTGTACTATAGAATATCTAGAAAAAATACTTCATACAGTAAAAGTGATCAAAACATTTTTTACGCAACTTTATAAATAAACAAACTTTGATGCACAAAATAGCCTTCTCAGGGGTCTTGTGCACGACTTTGAGTTTCTATAACTCACAATCAGACGAAATTTTTTTTCTTGTCAGCTAACTCATAGGACACCTTTAGAAGGATGTCCACAACATAACTGATAATTAAATTATTTATTTTTTTAAATTCTAAATTTTAATAAAACATAGAGTGAAAAAGAAGTTGTTTTGTGCACAAAATAGCCCCGCTTGACGGTAATTTAAAAAAAATGTAAACTGTTTTCTCCCTATATAATTTTAATAAGATATTATCTTTTATTAATTAGTGGTAATTAATTTTAGGTCAGAGAATAGTGACTATAAAAGAAGTGGCTACGATCGAGGACATTTAGCAGCTGCTGGAAATCATAAAATAAGTCAAAAACACATAGAAGAAACTTTTATTTTATCAAATATGGCTCCTCAAGTGGGTCGAGGATTTAACAGAGACTCTTGGAATCGATTAGAAAAATATGTTCGATCATTAACGAATATATACAAAGACGTCTACGTCTGTACAGGACCTCTCTATCTTCCAAAGTAAGATTTTGAAAAATTTTACTTTTCAAAAAGTCCTCCAGTTTGATTGAATTAAAAAAAAGTAACAGTAACAGGTTACTTTTTAAAAAACACTCTTATTTCCTGAGTAATAAAGGACCACCCCAGTTTAATATTAACAAAAAATTTAATTTAAGGCATCCTCAATGCTTCCGGGGGGTGGTTTTAAGGTCCCACAATATAACGGTGTCTTTTTAGTGAGATGGCAGTGTTCGCAATCCCTGCATAAACTTACAATACGGGCTGCAATGTACCTGGTAGCAGGTTTTCACATCCTATATGCAAAACAAAAATAAAAGCTTTTTTATCATGTTTAAAACGCTTTGTTAAGAGGTCAGTATGGGTTTATTGTACAAATTTTCAAGGATTTATTAAATATATTAAAATATATTTTTATAACCCAGACTTTTTATACATAAAAATTGACATTTAAAAGTGACAAAAAATCTTTTTCATTTTTATTTTTGATTGTTTATTTCTGCGAAATAGCTGTTTGAAGTTAGCCTTAAATTTTACTGGCCGACACGATATCTGGAGTTTGGATTGTCTAAAATCAAAAAATCAAGTATTTTCTTAAAATTTGGATCTGTAGTTATCGCATGAACTAGGATCTTTTAATTCCGATGAAAGGAAACAAAATGGCGGAAGTTTAAATTTTTTACCCCTTTTTTTACAAGTTAATTTGTTTAAAAAAAGGGTTAAATATCAATGGATCTTTATTATCCTAGTTCATGTCAAAGCGGCATGTGCATAGAAGAACCCCTGAAAATTTGAGCTAAATCGGTTCAATAGTTTTTCTTAAATCGTGTCGGCAAGGTCGAAAAACGTTGTTTTGAGAAAAAGGCGTTAAACTTTCGCGTAACCAAGGGCTGCTCGCGCTGGTCACGCAATATAAATATTCTATTGTACTTCTAATTTTTAAGGTAAAAATGACTTAAATACATAAATACTTTTCTCTAACATTGCTGTATATTATCAAATAATAAATTTTACTGATAATGTTTTAGCATGTTTTTGAACTCTACTACCTATATATTAGTTTTTATCTTATTTCTATAGGTATATAGTATACGAAATTGATGTTCATGAAAAATAAATTTTTTTAAAAAAATAAATCCATACTGACCCCTTAAACATTGTTAAAAGATCATTTTCAACAAACGAACCGTTCGCCGGAAAAACGGCTCAAGTCGAAAATAGACATTTTGAGAGATCTTAAATTTAAGATTCATTTGTAAGTTCATTTCTACTACAAAGGTATACTATCGGTCAACAAATTTCCACAATAAAAGGAATGATTTTTGTATTATTATTAATTTAGTAAATAAACAAACGAAGACGGACTTAAGCCGTTTTTCGAAAGATCGAGTAAAATATTCAAAAAACAAAAGTTTTTAATCAGAAATAGTTAAATATAATATGTAACAAATAGTTTTATTTAACTTTTTTATAGTCTTTGTTAAAAATATATAAATATGAACAGTTTTATATGCAAAATAACATGAGTTTTACAAAACATTAAAAAATTTCTGGTAAACCCATTAACGCCCTTGCTTAAGAAAAAATTTATATCAAAAAAGTGAATACGGAAAAGAGGACCGTTGACCAAATAATGATTTTTGACATTAAAAATTGTTTAAAAAATAATTTGTTTAAACAATTTGTTATAAACAAATAAAAAAAACTAAAAATTATGAAAAGTAAACATCGCTATTAGATTGTACACGGAAAAAATTTATTCACGAAAATTTACCGAATTTATTCAAGAGCGGTGGATATGAGAAAAACTCGGCAATATCTACAAAAGAGTCAATAAGCATCCTCCAATTTTTCAAGTATTTCTACAAAGTCTCCAAAATAAATTTTCATGACGCGCAATTGGAAGCTACAGTCTGAACAGTTACCGAATACTTCGGGAAAGCGCAGTACAGTGGCCAAGCGCTTGGCTCACTTAAATTTGTTTTTACTCTAGAATAATTCAACCGCGTACTTAGCTCAGTTGGATAAAGCGGAGATTTTGTAGTCTCGAGGAACTGAGTTCGAGTACTCATAGAGGAAAATTTTTTTCAAAAATTAAAAAAATTTTTAACTTCTGGAGTACTTTGGTAAAATCTCATAACAGTTAGAGAAGCTTTCTTGAATTTAATTCTTATTCTTCTAGAATAAGTGTTCGGTAGTTTTTCAAGGAATTGCTAATAAAATCTCACGACTTTTTCTCATATCCACCGCTCTTGAGTTTCTTCAGTAAATATTATTGAATTATTTTTTCCCGTGTACACGAAAAATTACGAAAGGAATATGTGTGACATTTCTTAATTTTTTATTCCATTTGTTATAAATAATCAATAAACAAAAACAATGACCACTTAAACCAATCTTAGCTTATGCTTAGAGAAATGTTGATATCAAAAATGTGAATACGGGAAAGAGGATCGTGGACAAAATTAATAATGCTTTTAACATTAAAAATTGTTTTAAAAAACATTTGTTTATAATAAATTGTTTAAACAATTTTTATTGTCAAAAATCATTTTTTGGTCAACGGTCCTCATTGTCGTATTCACTTTTTTGATATCAACATTTCTCTAAGCATGGGCTAAGCTTGGTTTAAGGTCATTGTTATTGTTTATTGATTATTTATAACAAATGGAGTGAAAAATTAAAAAATTTTACACATATTCCTTTCGTAATTTTTCGCGTACAATCGAATGGAGCTGTTTTATTTTTCATAATTTTTAGTTTTTTTCTATTTGTTTATAACAAATTGTTTAAACAAATTATTTTTTAAACAATTTTTAAGGTAGTTCTCTCGAAAAAATTTTTTCTTTGAATATTTTTCTAATTAATTTTTTTAATTAAAATAAAAACTACTAATTAATATTTTAAAGTATAAGGAATAAGATTCGTTTTTGAAAAATGTGGCTTGCGGTAGTAAATTTCGAAAAATAGTAGTTTCAAATCCACATTTTGACGTTTTATTCATTTTTTTAAATAAATACAAAAGAGAGAGTCTCTAGACTTTGAAGTTGGCGCTATTTATGAAACATCAAAAAAACAAGTAAAAAATGATCAAATTTGAGTTGAGAAACACTGAACCAAGAGAACTACCTTAATGTCAAAAATCATTGTTTGGTCTACGGTCCTCTTTCCCGTATTCACTTTTTTGATAACAATTTTTCCCTAAGCATGGGCGTTGATAGATTAATATTTATCGCGCTTGTGTTAATTGTTTGATTCTTCGTTATTGTTAATCTCTGCAAAAGTCAAAATGTTTTTATAAAATTCTCGATTGATTGGATTTAGAAAACGAGTGAGAGACAAAAGATCAGAAGAGTAATTCATCATTGATAAAATCTTTTTAATCTATATTTCGAACGTCAACACGAAAGACAGCGCGGTACATATACACGAGGTGCGACCTAGGCAAGTTGCGTCGCGTCGCGTCGCGACGTTTGGCCGGTATGTACTTCAAAATTCGAATTAAAACTTTAAAAACGTTCATAAATGAACAATTTCAATTGAATATTATAGTTTAGATGTCACTTAATACGGAAGTGCCGTCATTCGAAAAACGGCTTAAGGCCGTTGGAGACACAGAGTCCGCAGAGAATCTGTAGGGAGGACCAGTGGTTCTCAAAGACTGTCCCCATGCGTTTTGAAGACTTAGGAATTTTTCGCGACAAAGTCCAACACTTTTCCCACAAAAGAACATCGTACTGCAAATTCTATTGAAATAAAGATTCAGAAAAATACTTACTTTTGATAAATCAAGTATTTCCTGAGCTTTAGTGTCTCGAGGAAATTCGTGTGATGAAAACAACCTCCAATGATGTTCCACGTTTGGCAATTTTTTCCAATAAAACCAGACACTTTTTCCGAAAATGAAAATCGTAGTGAAAATTTAAATTTAATTAGCACTTTTCCACTTATTTTGTTTTTGGCATATGAGTTTTTAAACAGCGTCAATCTCTCGAGGAAATACAAAATCACTTGACACTTCACTCACTGATTCCCACTTTGACAATTTTTTTCGGCAAAATCCGACACTTTTTCCACAAATGGTCATCGTAGTGAAAATTTAAATTTAATTAGCACTTTTTCACTTCTTTTGTTTTTGGTATTTGAGTTTTTAAACCGCGTCAATCTCTCGAGAAAAGTAAATTTTTTTCAATTTCATCAATGAAAATGTCAAACAATGTAGCAGAATATTGTTTGTCGTGCGCTGTTCTGATACGGCATTTTCGGGTACTATAATTCACACGGCGCCGCCTTTGAAATTATAGACAGGCGTACATTATATTCATTATATTAATCAACCTATTTATAAAATTCAATGTTTAGATATTAATTGTAAAAATTTAATATAAAAAATTAATGTCAAGTTCCAAACATAATTTTGCTAACTTTGTACAAAAAATAAAAGTTGTTTGTTATTTCAAGTGTAATTAGCTCTATTGAAAAGACGCATTTAAAATAATTTAAACCATTCAAATGCAACAAGTACATTATTTATTGTAAATCATGCATTAATAATTTCTAAACAATTTAAATATTTTTTAAAATCTAAGAGTTGAAGGAAAAACAGTAGAGCTTATTTAGTTTATCAGAAGAATGCAACCCGACTTACAGAGGAGATGGGAAATAGATATTGTATAGGAACTGAAATAAGTGTTTCTTTTAATTTTTTAAAATTAAATAAACAGAGCATTCGATAAATATTTTATACATAACGTAAAAATTAAAGAAATAATTAAAACGCAAGAAAGGACTAAAAAAATAGTGTAATATCAAAAAAATTAAATGAACAGGAAGAAAATGGAGAAATGTTTTTTTCTTAATCTAACGAACTGTAAAAAATGTAAAAAGTAAAAAAGAATAAGTAAGTAAGTTTGTAAAAAAACTCTCAAGAAATAGACAAGATGTGAAAAGAAATTGAATAAATTTACAAAAAAATAAGTGTATTTACTTTTAAAAGTATAGAAATAATTATTAAAATTAACGTAATAAAAAGTTTAATGAATGTATAAATAAGAAAACTGTGTAATATAATATTAAATAATTTTTATAAAAAGAAGAAAATTAAAGAAAATCCTAAAAAGAACAGAGACAAATACCAAAAAAAAAAAATATCAAAAATACCTAAACGGAGAAAAAATTTTAAAAATGTTGTAAAAATAATAAATTATAATATAAAAATGAAAGTAAAATCTCTTAAAAATCTTGTAAGAATATTACCAAAGGAAGGATTATTGTCAATATGGAAATTAATTAATATTATTGAATTAAGATGCATTGAAATTTATTTATTTATCTTACATATACGGGCTATAATTTATAAAAGTAAAAAAGCCCTTTCGTACATAGGTACTAAAAATAGTTGGAAAATGCGCATATCACACAAGTGAAGATCACTCAACAATAAATAAATGTAACAATCATATATAGCTGTCACACTGCAAAGATCGCAAGGCTGCAATGAACCTATGCTCAGGGTGACACCAAAGAAATCAATTGATCTCTGCACAGAATTTGCTTCCCTACAAATTCTATTTAAAACAGAGTTTTCCCCGTAAGCCGTTCTATGAAGAGTCAGTCTAAATAAGCTCTTACTTCTAAAATTCCTAGTTAGAGCATAAAAGCTTATTCTGCTAAGGAATTGAGAACAGTCTATGGTGCCATTAATTAATTTAAACAAATATAGCAAATCAGCACAAAAAAATCTTTAGGGTAAAGTGGGAATGTCAAATTCAGATCTGAGATGAGCATAGTCATGATTATGTCTGTCATAAAAAATCCCCCGTTGTCTAGCAACAAAGCGCAAGAATCTTAATTAATTTAAATTTAAAAGTTGGTACAAATTGGAATATGAGTTCATTGACGTTTGGAATTTATATAACTTTTAATGACTTGAAGATATACAAATCTAATATTATTTTTTGATAACTTAATACCAAAAATTTGTAAATTGTAGGTATTTTGATCATCTGTATTAATACAATTTTTTAAATTTTATAACGAATAAAATATTGAAATTTTCAAGATTTATCCACAAATTTCTGTTTTTTTATGATTTGCGATACTTTACATGCAATATTGGACATCCGGAGAATTGAAAAGTTTTTTTTTCATTTAAATCAATAACAGCCCTGTTTATAGATTACATTTATTTTATTTATTTCAAGCAATCTATACATATATCTTTGATGAATAATTTGATCTCTGTTTCCGAACTTCTATGTAAGTCGGGTTGCCTTCTTTCTCTGCACTAAATAAATCATAAGGATTTTTGATGTAACTCTTAGTATTTGAGAAATAATTTAGCAAAAAAAAAAGATAAAATTTTTTCCTACATAAATTTTAATTTGTTAATTTTAAATTATGCAATTCTTTATTACAATATTAAATATAATAAACAAATTAATAATGTTCTAAAACAAGTATTAAAGTAAATTTCTTATTTCTTCAAAATAAAAGAGAGAATTTTTGTTACATAATATAAATATTATATAATTTTTTTTTAATATATTGAATGTTTTAAAAATAAAATAAATTAGTTCAAAAATGATATTAGATTAAACTACATATCTTTTAAAAATAAAATGTAAGAAACTACTTGGTAAATAAATTATATTTACTTATTTAATTTTAAATCATACATTTTTTAAACCACGTTTTTTTTTTCTTATAAAAAAAGAGATATACATTTGTCTGTGTAGCATAAAATACATACAATTTATTGACAACATTTTCAGAAAAAGCTGTCTCAAATTCAGGGACCGTCCCGGAAACGACACGACACATTAAACAGCTATCGTGTTGTGTCGTGTTCGGACACGAAACACGTTAGCAATGATGAAATGTGTTCGTGTTCAAACACAACACGTTAGAAACCGGGAAATGTGTTCGTGTCCAAACATGAACACATTAGCAATGATGAAATGTGTTCGTGTTCAAACACGACACGTTAGAAATCGAGAAACGTGTTCGTGTCCAGACTTGAAAACAGTAGCAACGATAAAATGTGTTCGTCTTCAAACACGACACACGAAGAAATAATCAACGAGTTTGTGTCAGGACACGTTTCCACCATCGTGTCAAACAGATTGCAATTAACCAATCAGAACAAATGTGCGCTGTTATGTACTTGTGATATTAGCCATACATGCACAGTAGTATAATATCGTAAACTCGCATACGCATTAGTGTGATACGTTACTCTCATCTCAATTAATATGGTATAGCGGAGCGTCGTTCAATTCGGAAGTCAATATAAACAAACAAGAGCTGTTTACTTTCTTACACAGAAGAAATGACGAGCTCTTGATTTCTTTTATTAGCATTTTCTAGAGACGCAAGCCTTCATAATTATTTCATTTGGCTCCTTTTTATTATAACAAATAAATTAATAAATAATGAATTGAAACAATAATACTCTACATCAGCTCATGTCTAAGTAGATAACGATACAAAAAAAGTGTCGATTCTGAAAAATGGAGAATGCTTTAAATGACTATTTTAAGCTTTATAAATTGTTTAAAAAATTAATTGTTTAAACAAATTGTTACAAACAAATGGACAAATAATACAACTTTTATCAGAAAAAAAGATTCTGAAAAGTAGAGAATATTTTAAATACTTATTTTTAAAATTTTTAAATTATAATTTCTTTACAAAATCAATTGTTTCAACAAATTGTTATAAACAAATAAAACAAATATGAAAATTTTTATTAGAAAAAAATTCTGAAAAGCTAAGAACGTTTTAAATAATTATTTTTAACATTATAAATTGTTTAAAAAATAATTTATTTAAACAAATTGTTAGAAACAAGTGGAAAAATATTAAAAATTTTAATAGAAAAAAATTCTGAAAAGTTGAGAATGTTTTAAATGATAATTTTTAACCTTATAAATTGTTTAAAAAGTTAATTGTTTAAACAAATTGTTACAAAAAATGGACACATTAATTTTTTATCAGAAACAAAATTTTGAAAAGCTAAGAATGTATTAAATATTTAAATTTAACATTATAAATTGTTTAAAAAAATAATATATTAAAAAACAAATTATTATAAACAAATGGACAAATATTAAAAATTTTAATAGAAAAAAATTCTAAAAAGTTGAGCATGTTTTAAATAAGTATTTTTAACCTTATAAATTTTTTAAAAACTTAATTGTTTAAACAAATTATTACAAAAAACTGGACACATTAATTTTTTATCAAAAACAAAATTCTGAAAAGCTAAGAATGTACTAAATAATTAAATTTAACGTTATAAATTGTTTAAAAATTAATTGTTCAAACAATTGTTATAAACAAATAGACAATTATTAAATTTTTATCAGAAAAAAAATTCTCAAAAGCTAAGAATGTTTTAAATTATTATTTTGAACATTATAAATTGTTTAAAAATTAATTAATAAAACATATTGATATAAACAAATGGACAAATATTAAATATTTTATCAGAAAAAAAGATTTTGAAAAGTAAAGAATGTCTTAAAAAATAATTTTTAACAATATAAGTTGTTTGAATTTGTTTTAACGATCTTTCCCTTGCTTATTATATTTTATGGGGGCTTTAGGGGGCTTTTTCAAAAATAGTTATTAATCAAAAATTGTTAAATGAATTATTGAATGTGATTCTTTAAACTCTTCTCAAGAGTAACAGCGTTATCCGATCAAAAAATATTGTTTTTCATGGATTTTATATCAATTCTAAAAAAAAATTTCTTTCAACTTTTTGTTTTTCCCAGGTATTTTTGGACCACACTAGTGGAGAAACTTAATTTTTGTTTATTATTTATTTATGACAAGAAAAATTGAAACCTTTGAAAATATTACATACAAGTGACACCATTGATTTCTCATAAAAATTGTAATATTTAATATTTTAATATTTAATTTAATATACCTATTTAATATTTAAAAAAATTAATTTTTTAAACAATTTATAATGTTAAAAATAATTTTATAAAACATTCTCCACTTTTCCAAATCCTTTTTTCTGATAACAAATTCAACATTTGTCCATTTGTTTAAAACAATTTGTTTAATTAAGGTTAAGGTATTTTTAGGAATTTTTTTAAAGGGTAAAATAATAAACAACGATATTAAACCTTTTCAGATATTTTTAAGAACTTATACTGTACACAAAAACAATTTTTTTCATTTCTAAAAAAAATTTTTAATTAATTAAAAAATTGAATTAATTAAAATTCTTTATAAAAATAGGCCTTAGTGATGAGATGGATTTCTTCTCTTTTATTTATCTGAAAAATAAAAACCAAGAAAATTCTTAATCAGTATGAGTACAGTTATGGCCGGAACTAGAATGAACAAAAAATATTGAAAATTGACAAAGTGGCTCGCTTTTGACAATCAAACACTAAAAACAGGCTGCCTTTTTTATTAATTTTTATATGTAAAAAATACGAAGTTTTTAAAATAAAATATTGGTTCTAGTTCCGGCCATAACTATACTCATCATACTGATTAAGAATTTTCTTGGTTTTTAATTTTTAGACAAATAGAAGAGAAGAAATCCATCACACCAGCTAGGTCAATTTTTTTAAGGATTTTAATTAATGACATTTTTTAATGAAATAAAATTTTTTTAGAAATAAAAAAATTGTTTTTGTGTACAGTATAAATTCTTAAAAATAGCTGAAAAGTTTTAATATCGTTGTTTATTATTTTAACCTCTAAACAAATTCCTAAAAATACCTTAAATTTTAGAGCTCTAGACCACCGGGTCCCCTAAATCAATTTTTTTTAACAATTTATAACGTTAAATTTAATTATTTAAAACATTCTTCACTTTTCAGAATTTTTTTTCTGATAAAATTTTTAATATTTGTCAATTTGTTTATAACAATTTGTTTGAATAATTAATTTTTTAAACAATTTATAATGTCAAATTTAATTATTTTAAACATTCTCAGCTGTTTAGAATTTTTTTCTGATAAAAATTTTAATATTTGTCAATTTGTTTATAACAATTTGTTTAAATAATAAATTTTTTAAACAATTTATAATGTTAAATTTAATTATTTTCAACATTCTCAGCTCTTTAGAATTTTTTTCTGACAAAAGTTGTAATATTGGTCCATTTGTTTATAATAATTTGTTTAAACAAATAATTTTTTAAACAATTTAAAAGGTTAAAAATAATTATTTAAAACATTCTCAGCTTTAGAAACTTTTTTTCTGATAAAAGTTGTAATATTTGTCCATTTGTTTATAACAATTTGTCTAAACAATTAATCTTTTAAACAATTTATAATGCTTAAAATAGTTATTTAAAGAATTCTCCATTTCCCAGAATCGACTCTATTTTGGTATCGTTATCTTCTTGGGCATGAGCTGATATAGCGTATTGTTTCAATTTATTAAATTATTTATTATAATATAAAGAAACCAAATAAAATAATAAGATAGGCTTGTATTTCTAGGAAATGCTAATAAAAGGAATTTAGAGCTCATCATTTCTTCTGTATGAGAAAGAAAATATATATTTTATTTGTTTATATTGAACTTCTGAATTGAACAATGCTCCGCCATACGATTCAAGACGAGATAGTAACGCGTGCTGTGGCTCTTTACGATACGATTCGTACAAGGTCGATCCTATTATTATCAACCCGAAATTTTACAGGTGGATACTTGCCCAACTAGAATTTCTCCAGGGGGTATATATACCCATCCAGAATTTTTTCATGTGGGTATTTTCCATGTTAACTACCCATCCGAATTTAACATGAACTGCCGGGCATGAATAACGTAGACAAAGTAAACAAAAAATGCATTCCTTTTTTACACTACTGCGTATGCGTGACTACTATATTACACTAATGCGCATTCAAATCGACCAGTGTTATTCATTTGATGCCCTGTTGTTTTTAAACAATGCAACACGTTTAGAAAATAAGTTTTTTTGGGGGCACGACACGTTTATTAATCGAAACTGTGTTGTGTCTACAACTCAACACGTTAAGCATGTGGTGAACCCAGTGGGCAAAAAAAACTAGAAGACGTCCTTAAGACGTCTTTTGGACATGAAAGCCGACATAGGGACGTCTTTTGGACACGTGTGCCCACTGGGAAATGTGTCGTGTTCAGAACACGACACGTTTATCGATTGAAATGTGTTGTGTCCAGGACACAACACGTTAAGCATGTGGTGAAAAGTGTCGTGTTCAGAACACGACACGTTTATCGATTGAAATGTGTTGTGTCCAGGACACAACACGTTAAGCATGTGGTGAAATGTGTCGTGTTCAGAACACGACACGTTTATTGATTGAAATGTGTTGTGTCCAGAACACAACACGTTAAGCTTGTGGTAAAATGAGTCGTGTTCAGAACACAACACAACACGACACATTCATTTCGGGAAGGTCCCTGCTCAAATTCGACCAATTCAGATGAAAATTCTAAACATGACAGTTAAATTTCAAAAATATTTGTTAACATGCCCAAGTTATTAAATACCTATCGTGAAAGTGAAAAATTCACATTTTACAAAACTTTTTCCACGACATTTGTAGAAAAATTTAATTTTTGCTTCGGTCAATAAGCACAAAGTTTCTTATTTCTGATCTAAATTTGTTAAATATTCGATAACATGACCAAGTTATTAAATATTAAAAAAATTAGATCTATAAAAACGTTTTAGCTTACGAGAAAGTGGAAAATTCGCAGTTTACAAAATTTTTTCCACGATATTTGTAGAAAAATTTAATTTTTGTTTCAGTCAATAAGCACAAAGTTTCTTATTTCTGATCTAAATTTGTTAAATATTTGATAACATGCACAAGTTATTGAATATTTAACAAAATAGATCTATAAAAACGTTTTAGCTTACGAGAAAGTGGAAAATTCGCAGTTCACAAAATTTTTTACACGATATTTGTAGAAAAATTTAATTTTTGCTCCGGTCAACAAGCACAAAGTTTCTTATTTCTGATCTAAATTTGTTAAATATTCGATAACATGCCCAAGTTATTGAATATTTAACAAAATAGACCAATAAGAACGATTTACCTATCGTGAAAGTAAAATTCACATTTTACAAAACTTTTTCCACGACATTTGTAGAAAAGTTTAATTTTTGCTTCGGTCAGTAAGCACAAAGTTTCTTATTTCTGATCTGAATTTGTTAAATAATTGATAACATGACCAAGTTATTAAATATTTAACAAATCAGATCTATAAAAACGTTTTATCTTACGAGAAAGAGCAAAATTCGCAGTTTACAAAATTTTTTCCACGACATTTGTAGAAAAATTTAATTTTTCTTCCGTCAATAAGCACAAAGTTGCTTCTTTCTGATCTAAATTTGTTAAATATTTGATAACATGCACAAGTTATTGAATATTTAACAAAATAGACAAATAAGAACAATTTACCTATCGTGAAAGTGAAAAATTCACATTTTACAAAACTTTTTCCACGACATTTGTAGAAAAATTTAATTTTTGCTTCGGTCAATAAGCACAAAGTTTCTTATTTCTGATCTAAATTTGTTAAATATTCGATAACATGCCCAAGTTATTAAATATTTAACAAATTAGATCTATAAAAACGTTTTAGCTTACGAGAAAGTGCAAAATTCGCAGTTTACAAAATTTTTTCCACGACATTTGTAGAAAAATTTAATTTTTGCTTTGGTCAATAAGCACAAAGTTTCTTATTTCCGATCTCAATTTGTTAAATATTTGATAACATGCACAAGTTATTGAATATTTAACAAAATAGATCTATAAAAACGTTTTAGCTTACGAGAAAGTGGAAAATTCGCAGTTCACAAAATTTTTTACACGATATTTGTAGAAAAATTTAATTTTTGCTCCGGTCAACAAGCACAAAGTTTCTTATTTCTGCTCTAAATTTGTTAAATATTCGATAACATGCCCAAGTTATTGAATATTTAACAAAATAGACCAATAAGAACGATTTACCTATCGTGAAAGTAAAATTCACATTTTACAAAACTTTTTCCACGACATTTGTACAAAAGTTTAATTTTTGCTTCGGTCAGTAAGCACAAAGTTTCTTATTTCTGATCTGAATTTGTTAAATAATTGATAACATGACCAAGTTATTAAATATTTAACAAATCAGATCTATAAAAACGTTTTATCTTACGAGAAAGAGCAAAATTCGCAGTTTACAAAATTTTTTCCACGACATTTGTAGAAAAATTTAATTTTTCTTCCGTCAATAAGCACAAAGTTGCTTCTTTCTGATCTAAATTTGTTAAATATTTGATAACATGCACAAGTTATTGAATATTTAACAAAATAGACAAATAAGAACAATTTACCTATCGTGAAAGTGAAAAATTCACATTTTACAAAACTTTTTCCACGACATTTGTAGAAAAATTTAATTTTTGCTTCGGTCAATAAGCACAAAGTTTCTTATTTCTGATCTAAATTTGTTAAATATTCGATAACATGCCCAAGTTATTAAATATTTAACAAATTAGATCTATAAAAACGTTTTAGCTTACGAGAAAGTGCAAAATTCGCAGTTTACAAAATTTTTTCCACGACATTTGTAGAAAAATTTAATTTTTGCTTTGGTCAATAAGCACAAAGTTTCTTATTTCCGATCTCAATTTGTTAAATATTCGATAACTTGTGCATGTTATCAAATATTTAACAAATTTAGATCGGAAATAAGAAACTTTGTGCTTATTGACTAAAGCAAAAATTAAATTTTTCTACAAATATCGTGTAAAGAATTTTGTAAACTGCGAATTTTCCACTTTCTCGTAAGCTAAAACGTTTTTATAGATCTAATTTGTTAAATATTTAATAACTTCTGCATGTTATCAAATATTTAACAAATTTGGATCAGAAATAAGCAACTTTGTGCTTATTGACGGGAGAAAAATTAAATTTTTCTACAAATGTCTTGGAAAAAATTTTGTAAACTGCGAATTTTGCACTTTCTCGTAAGATAAAACGTTTTTATAGATCTAATTTGTTAAATATTTAATAACTTGGTCATGTTATCGAATATTTAACAAATTTAGATCAGAAATAAGAAACTTTGTGCTTATTGACCGAAGCAAAAATTAAATTTTTCTACAAATGTCGTGGAAAAAGTTTTGTAAAATGTGAATTTTTCACTTTCACGATAGGTAAATCGTTCTTATTGGTCTATTTTGTTAAATATTCAATAACTTGTGCATGTTATCAAATATTTAACAAATTTAGATCAGAAATAAGAAACTTTGTGCTTATTGACGGAAGGAAAATTAAATTTTTCTACAAATGTCGTGGAAAAAATTTTGTAAACTGCGAATGTTGCACTTTCTTGAAAGCTAAATCGTTTTTATAGATCTTTTTTGTTAAATATTTAATAACTTGGGCATGTTAACAAATATTTTTGAAATTTAACTGTCATGTTTAGAATTTTCATCTGAATTGGTCGAATTTTAGACAGCTTTTTCTGAAAATGTTGTCAATAAATTGTATGTATTTTATGCTACACAGACAAATGTATATCTCTTTTTTTATAAGAGAAAAAAAACGTGGTTTAAAAAATGTATAATTTAAAATTAAATAAGTAAATATAATTTATTTACCAAGTAGTTTCTTACATTTTATTTTTAAAAGATGTGTAGTTTAATCTAATATCATTTTTGAACTAATTTATTTTATTTTTAAAACATTCAATATATTAAAAAAAAATTATATAACATTTATATTATGTAACAAAAATTCTCTCTTTTGTTTTGAAGAAATAAGAAATTTACTTTAATACTTGTTTTAGAACATTATTAATTTGTTTATTATATTTAATATTGTAATAAAGAATTGCATAATTTAAAATTAACAAATTAAAATTTATGTAGGAAAAAATTTTATCTTTTTTTTTTGCTAAATTATTTCTCAAATACTAAGAGTTACATCATAAATCCTTATGGTTTATTTAGTGCAGAGAAAGAAGGCAACCCGACTTACATAGAAGTTCGGAAACAGAGATCACATTATTCATCAAAGATATATGTATAGATTGCTTGAAATAAATAAAATAAATGTAATCTATAAACAGGGCTGTTATTGATTTAAATGAAAAAAAAACTTTTCAATTCTCCGGATGTCCAATATTGGATGTAAAGTATCGCAAATCATAAAAAAAAAACAGAATTTTGTGGATAAATCTTGAAAATTTCAATATTTTATTCGTTATAAAATTTAAAAAATTGTATTAATACAGATGATCAAAATACCTACAATTTACAAATTTTTGGTATCAAGTTATCAAAAAATAATATTAGATTTGTATATCTTCAAGTCATTAAAAGTTATATAAATTCCAAACGTCAATGAACTCATATTCCAATTTGTACCAACTTTTAAATTTAAATTAATTTAAATTTCATTGCATCTTAATTCTATAATATTAATTAATTTCCATATTCACAATAATCCTTCCTTTGGTAATATTCTTACAAGATTTTTAAGAGATTTTACTTTCATTTTTATATTATAATTTATTATTTTTACAACATTTTTAAAATTTTTTCTCCGTTTAGGTATTTTTGATATTTTTTTTTTTTTGGTATTTGTCTCTGTTCTTTTTAAGATTTTCTTTAATTTTCTTCTTTTTATAAAAATTATTTAATATTATATTACACAGTTTTCTTATTTATACATTCATTAAACTTTTTATTACGTTAATTTTAATAATTATTTCTATACTTTTAAAAGTAAATACACTTATTTTTTTGTAAATTTATTCAATTTCTTTTCACATCTTGTCTATTTCTTGAGAGTTTTTTTACAAACTTACTTACTTATTCTTTTTTACTTTTTACATTTTTTACAGTTTGTTAGATTAAGAAAAAAACATTTCTCCATTTTCTTCCTGTTCATTTAATTTTTTTGATATTACACTATTTTTTTAGTCCTTTCTTGCGTTTTAATTATTTCTTTAATTTTTACGTTATGTATAAAATATTTATCGAATGCTCTGTTTATTTAATTTTAAAAAATTAAAAGAAACACTTATTTCAGTTCCTATACAATATCTATTTCCCATCTCCTCTGTAAGTCGGGTTGCATTCTTCTAATAAACTAAATAAGCTCTACTATTTTTCCTTCAACTCTTAGATTTTAAAAAATATTTAAATTGTTTAGAAATTATTAATGCATGATTTACAATAAATAATGTACTTGTTGCATTCGAATGGTTTAAATTATTTTAAATGCGTCTTTTCAATAGAGCTAATTACACTTGAAATAACAAACAACTTTTATTTTTGTACAAAGTTAGCAAAATTATGTTTGGAACTTGACATTAATTTTTTATATTAAATTTTTACAATTAATATCTAAACATTGAATTTTATAAATAGGTTGATTAATATAATGAATATAATGTACGCCTGTCTATAATTTTAAAGGCGGCGCCGTGTGAATTATAGTACCCGAAAATGCCGTATCAGAACAGCGCACGACAAACTATATTCTGCTACATTGTTTGACATTTTCATTGATGAAATTGAAAAAAATTTACTTTTCTCGAGAGATTGACGCGATTTAAAAACTCAAATACCAAAAACAAAAAAAGTGAAAAAGTGCTAATTAAATTTAAATTTTCACTACGATTTTCATTTTCAGAAAAAGTGTCTGGTTTTGCCGAAAAAAATTGTCAAAGTGGGAATCAGTGAGTGAAGTGTCAAGTGATTTTGTATTTCCTCGAGAGATTGACGCGGTTTAAAAACTCAAATGCCAAAAACAAAATAAGTGAAAAAGTGCTAATTAAATTTAAATTTTCACTACGATTTTCATTTTCGGAAAAAGTGTCTGGTTTTGTCGAAAAAAATTGTCAAAGTGGGAATCAGTGAGTGAAGTGTCAAGTGATTTTGTATTTCCTCGAGAGACTGACGCGATTTAAAAACTCATATGCCAAAAACAAAATAAGTGAAAAAGTGCTAATTAAATTTAAATTTTCACTACGATTTTCATTTTCGGAAAAAGTGTCTGGTTTTATTGGAAAAAATTGCCAAACATGGAACA
Organism: Ganaspis brasiliensis; assembly: GCA_037103525.1. Classification (NCBI taxonomy): domain Eukaryota; kingdom Metazoa; phylum Arthropoda; class Insecta; order Hymenoptera; family Figitidae; genus Ganaspis; species Ganaspis brasiliensis. The sequence continues at coordinate 206,300 of JAZKLR010000564.1, forward strand.
TCATTGGAGGTTGTTTTCATCACACGAATTTCCTCGAGACACTAAAGCTCAGGAAATACTTGATTTATCAAAAGTAAGTATTTTTCTGAATCTTTATTTCAATAGAATTTGCAGTACGATGTTCTTTTGTGGGAAAAGTGTTGGACTTTGTCGCGAAAAATTCCTAAGTCTTAAAAACGCATGGGGACAGTCTTTGAGAACCACTGCTCCCCCCTACAGATTCTCTGCGGACTCTGTGTCTCCAACGGCCTTAATCTGGGAACTTTCGAATTATTTTACAAAATAATTCACTTCAAAAAAGAGTATAATATTTTATTTATAATGAAAATTGTGTTTAGATTCTTGGCTGGAAATTTAAAATAAACATTAGAAAATTAATTTTTTTTATTTATAATTGATTATTTGATAATAATTTGCAATTTTAATAGTAATATGTTTAATAATTTCACTTTTGATATTTGATCGAATGTTCAAAATTTATTTTATTTGAATTTCCCGCCAGGAATCTGAACACAATTTTCATTATAAATAAAATATTACACTCTTTTCTAAAGTGAATTATGTTTAAAAGTACAATTAAATCAATTTTAATAAGCGAAAATGAAGTTTTTGTGTGTTTTCCCATGCATTTTAATCAAATCCCATCCAGAGTACAGCTAGCGCCACCATTGGCCACTTTGAATATATGCGTTGATTTTAATGCATTGGTGTTATCAGGCTGATAAGCGCTAATCACGCTATATCCTTTTTGTAAATTCGATGTCAAATTACATAAGTGTACCAAATTTTAAGTTTCTAACTCAAATAATTTACAAGTTAGAGGGGATGCTAAGAAGGACATACTGTAACGATTATATTTTAAATAAAATTGAATAAGTAGGAATGATAATATAAATATGAAATAATAATATAAAATTAATTTCACAAAAATGGAATGAAATTAGATTCAGAAATGAAATATATTATTACTTGTAAACTACAGAATAATTACTCAAAATAATGGAAATTTGCTTATCAATATAATAGAGAAATATTAATAAGGCTAAAATAAATAAACATTTATAATATGGTCAACATGAGAAATATATTGATCTATCAAAAAGTATTACAAATAAATAGTTATTTATACATTTTAATACAACACACAGTTGAGATCAGTCGGATCAAAATTTCGCACATAAATATAAAAAATTCAGAGAATATGCACAATTTTATAAATAAGTTTTGGTTAAATTCGTAAATAAACACTCATGCGTCAACTTAATTTAATAGCAATTATGAAAGATATTAAAATGCGAGATATTTTTGTGGCCCCACCGGCGAATTTCATATATAAAACAATTAAATATATTAGCAATAATGATAATAACGTCAATAAATATTAAGCGAATCGTTTAGTACACATTATAAAAATATAAATACATTTAAACATCAGTTTATTAAAATTATGGTTGCCATGAATAAATTTAAGAACATAAAGATTTTTAGTAAAAAAAATAAAATCAAAATCAACATGATTAGATTAAATGATTTTCACAAATAGAAATAGTTCGAGGAAACTATTGAGATATTTTTATTATACTGCCACGTGGCTTTAAATATGAAATTATAATTCGGATATCCAGAATAATCCTGGTCTTGACCAAATATATAGTTTTGGGCAAATGCACATTAATGAATTTTTTATATAAAATCTGGCAATAGCCTAATTGTTCAAAAACAAAATAAGAATGAAAATCAAAGACTTATCAAGCTGGCGTGATCTTGAGGCTTATGGAACGACTGGTAGCACGACAAATTGACGGCGGAACCTCGTTCCCAATGCGAATTATCGGAATAAAATGTGCTTCCGGTGAATCTCGTCCCCGTGCTCCAAAGTACCACAAAATTGCAATATTAACCGCCTCGGCCGTCCCACAATAGGCACCACACTTTCTGGCTGTCGGCGACACGCAGACAAATGTGGGTACTACCGAACCACGCCGTTGTTGAATTAATAAGGAAGAGGTACCACGCGGAAACACACTTTTATAAATTACTAGGAACCGACCCCATTTTTCCACGAATTTGCCTCGTCGCTTCATTAATCTCCCGCCCAGAATTTCATCAATGCGCATACTACCAATCCTGGTACCAATTCGTTAGACTTCATTGGATTTTATCCTTGAGTTCACGTACGCGGGAATATATTTAAATTTAAAATATTTTATACCCCTTCAACATACAGTGATTTTAATAGAGTTCCGTGTAAACGGTACAGAACCCTAAAAACTAAATGAGTTATATATTAATTTTAAATACCCATACGTAAATATACTTTTATAATTTTTAGTTTTATTGTTAAAAAATAGAAAACAAACGTTTTCTAGTTTTTACAGTAATATATTTGATTATAATTAAAACTTTTCTTCTTAGAGTGGAAGCAGATGGAAAAAAATACGTGAGGTATGAAGTTATTGGAAGCAATCACGTAGCAGTACCAACACACTTTTATAAGGTGGTTGTTGGAGAAACTGTAGATTATAAATTAGAAATGGAGGCTTTTGTGATGCCTAATACACCAATTGATGATAATGTACCATTAAAAAATTTCCAGGTAATTGATTACAAATTACTTGAATTAGCGAATTACAATGAGATTAACATAGCAATTTAAAACCTACACTGAGAAATTTTGCAGGGTAACCTTTCACCAATCATTGCGGTAGCACCTCGGATGAGTTGCCATTTGAGTAATGTTTTGTAAATATTTGGTATTTTGTTCTCCAACCAGCTGGGTAATTGAATTTTAGGTGGGAAAAAAATCAGGCGTGCAATTATTTACCTATTATTGGGTTTCTTTATACCTACAGTGGTTATAACGTTTGTATGCGGTTAGTATACGATCCCTAAACTGTTCAGAAAATCATGGAAGATAATGCAATGGCATTGACTCGACTTAGAGTTGCAAACACATTTATTAATAGTATATTGTGTGACTAGTGGTGAAAGAGAGTGATTTCTCGAGAAGGGAGTTTGCTGCTCTCGCTACACTCGAGCAGCATTCACATGACAGAAATTATCCTTTTACCACGTGTTACACGCGAGATTTTCTCCAACACCTTGCGAAAAGCGTTTCCGAATATACCATTATAATTTTAACTAATTGCGCATGCGGAATACTCTTATAGGACAATTACGCAATGGGAATAGAATGCGGAATGCATAATTCCGCATTATAATTGCGCATGCGAAATACTGTTTTAGGACAATTACGCAATAGGAATAAAATGCAAAATGCGGAATTCCGCATTATAATTGCGCATGTGAAATAGTGTTTCTTGAAAATTCCGCATGCGTAATAGTGTTGTTTACGACAATTCCGCATATGGAGTAGCATTTTATGATAATTACGCATGCGGAATAGTGTTTTATGACAACGCATGCGAGCGGAATAGTGTTTTATGAAGTGAATTCGGCAATAGAATTGAGCATGCGGAATTATCATAAAACAATATTCCGCTTGCGCAATTATAATGCGGAATTCCGCATTTCGCATTTTATTCCCATTGTGTTAATCTGCATTTTAGTCCAATTGCATAATTGTCCTAAAACAGTATTCCGCGTGAAGGCGCATGAATATTCCCTAAAACCCACTTAGCCTAAATCCCATTAGGCCTAAAAACATTTAACCTAAATTACATTCAGCATTAAACCCATTTAACCTAAATTCCAAATAATCTAAAATGTATTAAGCCTAAATCCCATTTTGACTAAAATGCATTTAGCCTAAATGCCATTTAACCTAAAAAGCACTCAGCCTAAATATCATTTAACCTAAATTCCATTTAACCTAAATCCCATTTAACCTAAATACCATTCAACCTAAATTCTATTTAACCTAAAATGCATTCAGCCTAAATCCCATTTAACCTAAAATTTATTCAGTCTAAATCTCATTTAACCTAAATCCCGTTTAACCTAAATTCCATTTATCCTAAATCTTATTTAACCTAAATTCCATTTATCCAAAAATGCATTTAGCCTAAAGCCCATTTAACCTAAAATGCATTCAGCCTAAAAGTCATTTAATCTAAATCTCATGTAACCTAAATCCCATTTAAGCTAAAATTCATTCAGTCTAAATCTTATTTAACCTAAATCCCATTTATCCAAAAATGCATTTAGCCTAAAGCCCATTTAACCTAAAATACATTTAGCCTAAAATTCATTTAATCTAAATCTCATGTAACCTAAATCCCATATAACCTATAATGCATTTATTCTAAAATTCATCCAGCCTAAATCCCATTCAACCTAAATCCCATTTTACCTAAATTTCATTTAACCTGAATTCCATTTATCCTAAAATGCTTTTAGACTAAAACCCATTTAAACTAAAACCATGAAGTAGTATAAGGAGGCCCCACTGCTATGTTTAACCTTGAAAAAGTTGAAGCTGGTTTCCCCGTTTCTCTTACAAATTAGCGATAGTGGAGAACCTAGCGGAAAAGCTTAGAATTATAAGCCACACAATGGCATTTTTGTGTACATGCAATTACTAACACACTTAAAATGCTTTTTGCAAATGGCTGCCTACAAACAGCTGAGTGATCAGGCGGGAAAAGTGACTAGCAAACGCATTGTAGCAGACGAAATTTCGAAGTTCCAAATTATCTCGCTTGGTTCTCCACTTTCGCTAATTTGTAAGAGAAACGGGGAAATCTGCTTCAAGTTTTCATGAGAGTGGGGCCTCCTTATACTACTTCATGACTAAAACGCATTTAACCTAAGTCCCACTTAACCTAAAATGCACTCAGCCTAAATCCCATTTAACCTAAATTCCATTTAGCCTAAATCCCATTTAACCTAAATTCCATTTAACCTAAAACGCATTTAGCCTAAATTCCATTTGACATAAAACGCATTTAGCCTAAATCTCATTTAACTAAAATCCCATTTAACCTAAAATGCATTCAGCCTAAATCTCATTTAACCTAAATTCCATTTAATCTAAATCTCATTTAACCTAAATTCCATTGAACCTAAATCTCATTTAACCTAAATAATAATAATCTCCGTAAACTCCTGAAATTAGTTAGTATTTATAAATGCATCTTTTTCTGTCCACGTTTTAAAGTCTGAAGTGAAGTTAGTTAGTATTAATATGTATTCATCTTTTTCTGTCCACGTTTTAAAAACTGAAGTGAAGTTAGTCCCTGTTATTTTATTGATTTTGACTCTCTTTAAAAATTTACGATGATTTTTGAAGAAGTTTAAAATATATACACATCGAATTAATTTCCTAAATTTTCAGTTATTATCTCAAATTTAGATTATTGGCATGAATTTTCCATTATATAACGATTTTTTAATTATTTTCTTTTGTTTAAAAATAAATTCTGCAATTTTTCTTGATTTGCATCAATTTATAATTATATTCATTATTTTGGCATTACTTTTAAAGATTTTAATTATTTATCCGATATTGCAATTACAGGTATCACAGTGGTTACTTCGTTCAATTTTAGGTGATAAAGGGGATTTTGATTTTCAAAAAAGGGAATTTTCTTTACAGTCGCGGATCTACGGGGGGTCATGAACCCCATGACCCCCTCTGGAGCTAACTTAGATTTGCATGAGAGAGAGAGAGAGACAACACTATATTCTCTCTCATGTATAACCCCCTCCTGGAACCAAGTCTGGGTCCGCCACTGTTTCTTTAATAAAAAGGGGATTTTAAAAATTAAGAAAAAAGGGTTATATTAATAATTCAAGTTTTCTTTTACAAAATTTTATTGTTTCTTTTTTTCAAAACAGTTTTATTAATTAATTTAGTCTTTTTTGTTCAATTTGTTTATGAAAATTTCAAAAGAAAGAGCACTTTCGGAAATACAAAAATTTATCTTTTACTAGGTTGTCTGTTCAAAGACGAGAAGATGGTTTTTGCAATTAAATATTTTTAAAAATAATTTTTAACTTCAAATGGTTTTTTAAATTATCTATTTAATAATTAGATTTTAAACAAGAAACATAAAAATCTGTGATGTAAAATGTTCTGATATAATATTAAAGAAATTAAATTAAAAATCTTCCAGCGATATATAACAAAATCAATTTAAATTATTTTTATTAATCTCTTTTATTGTGTTTTTATATTTTCTAATTCAAAACAATTAATTTTCGTTTAAAATAAGTAAATATTTTTCATAAACAATTTTTTTTCATTCAATAAAATAAATTTGATGTATTTCAGCAAGAATGCATGGTTTTATTTTATGATGCAAAAGTAGTTATATTTGTTTAAAACAAGTAAAAAATAATTAATAAAAAATTTTTTTATCCAATAAATTAATTTGCTTCAATAAATTAAGAATACATGGTAATAAGAAAATTATATAACTTTTTAAAATAATTTTATTTTAATTATGTTTTTTTCATGTTTCCTGTTTAAAATCTAAATAAATTCAATAAATAATAATAAAAAACCATTTTGAGTTAAAAATTATTTTTAAACATTTAAATTCAATAACTAATTTCTCATCATTGTACAGACACCCTAAAAAAGGATAAATTTTTTCATTTCCGAAAGTGGAAAATAGAAACTTTTTGAAAAAAATAAGAAGGTCAAAGAAGAGAAAAATGTTGATTTTAGGTATATTAGGTGATAAAATGTTGATTTTAGATGTTTTGGGTGATAAAATCTTGATTTTAGGTGTTTTAGGTGATTTTTCTAAAAAAAGAGGAAACTATGGGGAAAAGGGGAAAAAAAGGGGATTAGGTGAAAAAGGGGAGAAACTGTTATCCCTGCAATTATTTTCATCAATTTTCGTTATTTCTGCGATTTTTTAATTATTCTCTTTAATTAAATTTTTTTAAGTGATTTCGTAATTATCATTTTTTTTAATCATAATATATTCTATGATTTTTTCAGTTATTTCTCTCAAAATTTTATTGAATGTTTTCAATTTTTCACATTTAAATTATTTTCATCATAAATCAATTTTCTTCCTCAATCTTCAATTACATGTAAAAATTTTTTTCCATTTTATCATTTTTTAATTATTTTCCTCGATTGTTAATTATTATTCTTATTTTCTAAGATTTTTAAGTATTTTTCAGAAAATTCAAATATTTTCTTCAATTTCTAATTATTTTCATTTGTTATCAGAAATTAAAATTTTTTTTATTGATTATCGTAAATTTCAATTATTTTTAGCTTCCTTCAATTCTATTCTCCATTTTTTATTTTTTTTTTTATTTTTTTTTATTTCTAAGATCTTCATGCATTTTTTCAAATTTAAATTATTTTTTCTTTATTTAAAAAAAATTCTGTAGTTTTTTCAATTACACAGACACACAAAAAAAAAAGTACCCGAGTTGGGGAATGAGACTACCCATTCCTTATGTATTTTGATGCGCTGAATCCGAATCCGTCCTCAGAATTGGGCCATCAGATCAAGTTTTGACCCTAACCTCAAAATTAATAAAATGACACGTTTTGAACATTAGAATTTGAACTCGAATTAACTTTAATACATCCCCCACAGCACCGAAAATTTCCTGAAAATTTATTAAAGATTTATTTGCAAACTTCGGAATATTTAGGTGCAAAGCTTAGTGAAAATTGTGTAAAGATTTAAATGTCCCGATTAAATAAATGTTTAGCGTAAAAGTTGACTGAAGATTTAAATTAAATTTTCGTGAAATTTTTGTCGCGAAAGTTTCCTGAACATTTAAATTACATTTTCGTGAAATTTTCGTCGCGAATGTTTCCTGAACATTTAAATTACATTTTCGTGAAATGTTCGTCGTAAAAGTTGACTGAAGATTTAAATTAAATTTTCGTGAAATGATTGTCGCACCCCCCCTCAACAAGGGGGGGGTCATGAAAATTATCACGGTTTATCACCTGGGGGGGGGGGGTTTCCCCTCTGATCACGTGATATTTTAACTGCAAATTTTTATTAAAAACAGAGACTTTCTTAGTTCTACATTCCCGGGAATTTTTCGGATTATCTTCATTCAAAAATTAGATTTGCTTGGAATAATTTTTTAAAATCTTTATTGC